>APFE031208229.1:138965-149341 GCA_000404065.3 Pinus taeda
ATATATATATGTGAAGATGAGCGTCGTCCTCAACTTCAAACTTCAGAGCATCTGGCTGCTATGGAAATCATGCAAAATCTCTACAAGAAACTGCTCCAAGAATGACTTCCAAAAATTTCTTCAAAATTGCTTGAAATTCACTTCATAATGCTGATCAAGGATCCACCAATGTCTATTCCAAACCTCTTCACAAACTTCTCTACGGATTCTTCAAAAATCACTTCACTAAGAGGTTGTTTCAAATTGTTCCATGGACAACACCAAATCTTCTTCGAGGTGGCTTCAATACTTCTCTCAGAACTTATACATGTTTTTGACTAAATGTGACTGTGTTCAAAAATCAGTTTTGATGTGGATGAATCAAAGGGTGAGCATTGAGCATGTGCCAAGTCAATTACAGTCAATCGATCCAACTAATATTCAATCTTTGCACTATATCTCTGCTCGTGTAGCGTGTAAATCCACGTTACATTCAACAACAAATCCAGCTACAGAGCGCACATCAGGACAATCATCTACCAGCAATTTCTCAAGGAGCATAAACAAACTTTCTTTCTCTTCTTTCGATGCCGCTGGATCTTCCAGAGGGAACATATCTACTAGCAAAAGCAACGCATTGCGGCGAACATTTGAATTTGCTACCTGCAGAGCCCTGAATAGTACAGGTTCTTGGAGGCGATAAAGAAAGGCCTCGACACCATCCTGGGTCCTCTGACTGATAAACCCTCCTAAAACCTTTCTGATGGACAAAGCGAGCGTTTTAGAAGAGGCATATATGGCCCCTTCAACTAAACCCTGCATGCAATTGTTTTCGATCTCCTCGAGCGAAGAACCCTTCGCAAACCTCCATGCCTTGTAGAGAATTTCGCCATAAGCTTCCAGAACGGAATTTCGACCAAAGGGAACGAAAGATGGTAATGAGTTCTTTTACCAGCTGAGCATTTAATCCAAAAAGAAATGCCAGAAAGCGTCTCCCATCCTCTGTTCTCAAATACGAGGGGATCAAAGCGCATCGAACCAGCATGTGCTTCATATCATTGAACAGGAAAACGCCTTGAAGAGAGCATGATATCAAGCACCAAGGTGATTTCAGTTCGTTGGGTTAGTAAGAAATGGAAGAATACAATTACTCCTGACTGATCTGAAGATTCTGATATCCGTGCTTCTGATTTGTGAGACAGCTAGCCAGTTCAAGCCGAGATATCCTCAACAGACCCGAAATCACTAACAACCTTGGCTTCTTCTTACCACGTGAATCTCAAGACCAACGAATTTCACCACTGCTTTTATCGTGGCCAGAATCGAAGAGCTTATGAAGGTTAGGAGCTGAAAGACATTGTGCACGTCCCCACCTCTGAGTGCAGTGCCAAGCATGCCGCGTCTCTTGGCATCCCACTCTCGGTGCTTGATGATCACCTCACCAAGAAGTGATTTACGATCCTTAGTAAAATAATTTTGTCACAAATTTCGAACCACAAAGCACTATAACTCAAACAAATAAATTGAAATATTTCTTCTGTGGTTTCTACGTTACTGAAGCTCTGTGAGCGTTGAACTCGTTATGATGGGTATCTGTCTCTATTGTTATTGATGGATGATGATGAGACTTGAATCCGCTGAAAGCTCAAATAACAGTAATTGTAACTATAATTGTTAACAGAGGCGTGTTCAATGTCGTCTCTTTTTTTTTTTTTACTTCTTATCTATCGATTTCCCATTCTACTATATGCGCAGAGATTAAAGAATGTAACTCACACTTTCATAAATTCTTAGGCCAACATATACGATAGGCTGAGAGAATAGGAGTTACTACACAGTTGCACAGAAGCATTTTGTCAGGTCAACACACGCATGGTTAGATAAATCACTCTTTAAGGACAAAATCTAAAATAGATATGGCTGCTGACAACAATTCTGAGTAGAAGAGAGGGTATGGCATCAATTTTGGTAACGGTGGATAGAGAAGGAGTGCAGCGTTCAGGCAGAGATAGCGCAGACAGCAGTGAAAGAGCATATATGGTACAAAACCTTCAGGTGTTCTTTGTCAGGCAGGCGTTTCATTTCCTTCAAGCGTTTCTCCTTCAGGCAGTGGGCAGAGGAGCAGAAGGCAGGCAGTGCAGGTGTGGCAGACAGAGTGCAGGTAATGAAGGCTAGGCCAGAGCTATTCAAGGCAGCTCAGACCAGTTGCTCAGGGAAAACAGGCCACACATCATGGCTCTGATACCATGTTAAACAGACATGGTGAGCGAGAACAAATAGTAAACATAAAGCATGCAATTCATTTTTTATTCACAAATGATACATATTTATAGTACATGTGGTGACCGTTGGGATTCACATCCCAAGGTCCCTTGGACTGCTTAGTCTGTTTAGCTTCCACACTAACCCATTTAGGATTAGGTGTCCAATAGAACATAATAGACATATGTTACGGTTTTCTTTTCACCTTTCCTAGTTAAAATATTTACTTCACATTTTCCCATAACAGAAACTTTACTATCAGTCCCAAGTGTGACTTGTGACTTCACACTCTGGTCTAACTTAAAAAACAAGGCTATGTTCCCTGTCATATGGTTACTGCAACCAGAGTCTAAAAACCATATATCATCACTCTTTGTTTAAGCTATATTACAAGCTAACAACAAATTATCTTGGCTGATATTTTCTCTAGTGAAATTTGCACTAGATCTATTATTCATATCATGCTGCTTCTTCCTATATTCATTTGCATAATGCCCATATTTTTTACAATAATAACATTGGACATTGGATTTTTCATACCTTTGTCCTTGAGCACGATGTTGTCCACTTTGTTGACTGCTGCGTTGGACTTGGTTCTGATTTGGATTGCTGCCTCTTCCTTGAGTGTTTGCTGGACTATTTCTTCCACCTCTATTTTGGCTTCTGCCTCTTCCTCTCTTGTTTCCTCTACCTTGACCTCTTCCTCTTCCAAAGGACATCTGGGTCTTAAAGGCATGCTCTAGAGATGAGTTTTCATTTCTACTCAATCTATGCTCATGTGTTATCAGTGATACATGTAGTTCATCACCTGAGAAGTTTGTGAGATCCTTTGTCTCTTCTATGGTGGTGACAATCACATCGAACTTTGAGGGTAGGACCCTCAATAGTTTCTCCACAATCCTCCTTTCTTCAAGAATTTGTCCATGAGACCTTATCTGTGTGACCAGTCCAATTACTTGTGTGAAGAATGAGTCCATATTGTCTGACTCCTTCATGCATAGATTCTCAAAATCTCTCCTCAGCAACTGCAGTTTTGTTGTCTTCACTTTCTTCATGCCTTGATAGGCTGTCTTGAGAGTTTTCCATGCTTCTTTGGATGTCTTGGCTACTGCTATCCTTGGAAACACACTCTCATGCACTACTTGATATAAGAAAAAGAGGGCTTTAGAATCCTTCTTCTTATAGCTCTTCAACAGATCTTTCTCTGCCTGAGTTAAATTATTAAACTCATTTTCATCTGCTGGTTCTTCAAATCCATCCTCAACAAATTCCTATAAATCTTGTGAGGCAAACAGGGCTCTCATAGTTATTGCCCAATAGTCATAGTTTTTCCCATTAAATTGTGGGAGCTGGGTATTACAGATACCCATGCTAGTGGTGGTGCTAGCCATTCTTGCTCTCTAAACTATGCTTCAAAATTCTTGACTGTGTTTTTAAAAATCACTGACTGTCTTCAACAGCAACACAAAAAAACTTGAGAAATACCTTTGAATCTTTCTTGACTGAGTCTTCACTCTGGTGGAGAAGCTGCTGCAGTAAGAAATCCTTCCTTTAGCTTCTTTGACACCTTCAAAGAGTCTGGACAAGCTCTAATACCACTGTTGGAAATTTCTGGTAATTTCAAACAAAAAACTGAACAGAGGACACTGCTCTGTTTTTACCACAGGATCTTAACACAGGGAAGCTAAAATTGTTTCAAGACAGAACAGAGTATTTCAGATGCACAATAAAACTTGTATTCATTAATAAAAAAAACTGCCTGATACAAATTTCTTCCCCTGCGAGAGGGATTCTCCAAGAACTTCCACAAAAAAATTACTCTATCTCTTTTAGAAATTTTACACTACTGTGTGTAAAGTTTCTTTACATTCACTGTTGTAAAAACAAATATCTTACATATGTTGCTGCATTTTTACCTTCGTTATCTCAATGAACAAAACAAAAACATTTTACATAGTCTATCTCTGCATACAAAATGTTACACTGTTGTGTAATAATTTTTACTCACACGCTGCTGCGTGCTTCCCCTCAACGAACAACTTCAACTTCACCGTGCTACGTATCTACACATTACATTTCATTGAACAACCAAAAAAAAACTTACCTCACACTGCTGTGTGTATATCCTCTCACGCACTGCCTCACCTACATTACACTTCATATGCAATAATAAAAACATTACATGTTTTTTAACAAACAACTATAAAAAAAAACATATAATATTACACGCCGTGTACAAAAAAAATAAACTTAAGGACTTTACCAAAAATCTACGACCATAATAAATTAATTTACTATTTCAGCATGGTGAAAATTAAATTTCTCGTCCTTTTGCCGACAAACCTAGTAGTCAACCAAAACATTCACGTCAATTCCATGTTCAGGCCTGTATGAATCTTTGGCTTCAATCAACGGCTTCAAACCTTCATTTTAATCAAACAGTTATCGCTTGCTCAATCCACACGAACTTTACCTGCCGGAGAACAGGTGGTTTTGGAACAGTGTTGCGGCCACGTGTCGGAAGATCGCACTGATCGGAGCCCCCTCAGAAAATACCACTCTGCGTGAAAAGGCGGTGCAATAAAAACAGGTGGTTTTCAGCTGAATTAAATGCGTGGCTGTTTAACTAGGCGACAGTTGAAATTACAATTTCAACACAATGTTGCACATCAATCAATTTCTTACATACAACGTAGCAAGTCTCATCCTTGTCGTGTTGAATACTCCACTGTTTGACAGAGTCAAACCGCATAATTTTGGTGGTGTATCTCACTACGATAACTTAATCTCGATACTTGGGTTCACATTAAGTATGATGAAGTGCATCACAAAGATATAGTGTCATATGGGATAGTCGATTGTGTTCAAGTGCATGGAGGAAAGTTATACGAGATACGATTATTTGAAGTATGTAGACAAAAAAGAGAGTCATGCATCGTTGACTATGATGGAGCACTGCAAAAAGATAATTTCTCTCTAGAATATTGAATTGTGCTAAAGCGCACGGAGGTCATATATACTAAGATGTGATTATGTGATGCGATGCAAAACAGAAAAATATTTGTGTCTATGACTATTATGTAGCATTGTGAAAAGATATGGAGGGTTGTGTAGAGATATAGTGTTATTTTTGTTTTCAAATTAAAGGGAACTAAATTTTGTTTGGAAGTAGGATGAAAGAACGTGGCGTTTAAATTATAAAAAGTTGGAAACTTAATTCTCTAAGGGTTGGTGTGGAATGAGAATCCAGGGGTTACACTATATACTATAAATGTATATCATGTCAATAATATATGTAATCTAATTTTTATTTTTCACATTAGCTGTTTGCATTCCATGTATGTTTAACATGGTATCGAAGCTCCAAAATTCTAGGGCTACTCTAGATTGAGCCATTGGTTTTGTGGCTTCTCTATGCATATCAGTTCTGCCATCAAATAGTGAATGTCTTGTCAACTAAATTCAAGATGTTTTCTCTATCACAGAGTCAAAATAAAATAAAATAGAAAAAGACGAGCGTTCTCAGCTCACTGTTTCTACAGTTATGTCTTATCAGACGTCTCAACCTACCTCTGCATAGCAGATCCACCACTTCAACCTGCCATGCTACCAATTATCTGTCATCCACTTAGCTCACCTCTCTGTTACCAGTCCTGCATTCCTTGGCTCAGGCTCGAAATTTAACAAGATTCACAAGCGGGTAGCCCACTAAAAGCATGTTTACTGCTAATGCATATTTCTTTTCCTTTAGAAACATTTTTCCTATTCTTACGCGTCAGTTATGCACTAGAATATAGAGATACTGCCTTCTTAGAAGGATAACGCCCACTGTAATTGCAGAGACCTACTTGAATCTCATTATAAGAAAGCATGATCATTATTTTGTTTAGCGTTTTCAACTTCTTGAGGGAATAGATTTTTTGTAAAAGTTATCTCTGAATTTGTTGATGTTGCCTCTGCCAACGCTGTCATATTTTCAACCAAAGATTTTCTTTGTTGACTGTCACTTAAACCACATTTGACTTAGCCCATTTGAACTCATTATCATGATTCTTCAAGGGAACTCATTTGCATGCACATAGGTAATTTGAACTCAACAATAAGGGGCATTGCAGGCGAAAGAAAGCAGACGACTATGGTCCACAACATGTGCATACTGTTAGCTATGTTTATTGTTCCAAAATTACTATGCTGGATTATTTCACTTAGAGCCTAAGGGTCAAATTTCATAATTCGGCTAAAGATTTAATGATCTGAGGCTTCTGTTGAATTGCCTTGCAAAAGATCTTCAAAGAAGTTAATTCTGTTGAGGTTATTCTTGAGATCCAGGAAATGTTTAGGGAAAGAATTCTTGAATATTTTTGTTGACATTTTGAAGCTTCTGTGATTTAAGGGGAGGTTTCAACTATGGCTACTTGGGCACTGTCACAGTCAACATGCCTGAAGATTAGAAGGTTGAAGGGAATTCAAAATAGTTTGGAGTTGTATTGAATGCAGAAATGGTGAATGAATCAATGAGTTTCTCCTTCTATTGTGTGTGTTGAATGAAGCTCTTGCGGGATAGGTTCTAGGGAAGAACAAACAGACTTTGCAGAATCCCTAATGGTGATGCTCTTTGATTTGTAGGCCACATATTGGACCAAAAAGGTCCCACGAGGAGTCAGGAGGAGGAGAACATTGGCGGCCTCCGCATTTCTCTTGTAGCGCAAGAGATTTATGTAGGGGAAAGCCCAGTAGTCTTTTTCTAGCCCGAATGGACGACAGAGGGCTACATTTCCGCAGGAGCTGTGGAACTTTTCGCCTTTAATGTTTCTATTTCTGCCACAACTAGAACTCATTGTAATTAAGATGCATGTTATTCTTAAAATCCAACTTGATATTTCGGACCTGTTCATGCTTGGCACTCAATAAACACAAAAAAATTGCAAGATTTTATCATTGCCCTAATTACTGGCTGCACTGCTCATGGCATTAGGTTGAGCTGGTGGTAAAAATGAGTCAGGTTATTCATACATGAAGTTGAGAGTCCGTCCATACAATTAATTTATATGACAGTCGGTCCAATTGTATATGTGAGTTGGTCTATATCAAAGCAACTATTTGACATAAAACAAAAAGTATTCCCTAGTGGTAAGAAAGCATATAAAAGCTTGGTGAATGCATGAGAATGCAACATTAAATATAGCTTTCAATAGTTTGAATGCACATGTGTGATGTATATGGTTCGATGCTTAAATGTTGTATATGGAATTGTAAAAGGAAGCAACCAGTTCGAGTCACCTACTCCAATTGTGAAGATTATTATGAAGAATTGAAGGTTGGTTAATATTTATGTTTTTCATTCACCATTGGACATTCACTGTTGTGTTGAATATGGGTTGAGTTTGAGGTGTTGATAAAATGATTGAAATTTACAATTTATTAGAGTTATTGAGAACTCTAATCGCAACTATTGTCGAAAGCACACTTAAAATCAGCAACAACACTCTTTCTGATATTCAAACTTGTTTGCAAAATGCACAAGAGAAGATAGAGTTTTTAAAACTTGAATCACAGACAAAGAGCTGAGTTACAACAGAAAAGGTATCCTTCTGAACTTGTTTTTATTTAGAACAATTCTTTGTTTGACTTTGAAACAAGATCCTATCAGTATCTTGTAACTCATCAAGTTAATAATGTTGAGGTTGATTTAGATCTAAAGCTCATTTCAGAACCAGATTTGAATACAGGAGTGGAAATTCAGTCTACATTTCCCAAGCCCATCATGAGACCTTGGGAAGAGCTTGTCCATAATAGGCATAGAACTAGTCTTGGATATGAAAAGGATGTGTCCTTTCATATTCCATATTACTCAAAGTTGTTCAAATTTCAGAGTGTTAGATTCCTTCATGAGAGTTCACTTTTAGCTGTTCCAGATTGTGTGCCTCTTCCATAATAGATTATTAAATTCCAACACTGTGATCGAGTTGGACATATGAAAGATCATTGTTTTGATATTCATACGTTCAAGAACTGTGGTCAAGGTACTCATTCTTCACACAGACGCTTCAAAAACAAGCCTCCTGCAAGAACAAAGATTCATCTTGGATGGATCGCATCTTGGCAATGGGCTTCAACAACCAAGAATATTTTTCAATCATATGTCATAATTTTTTCTAGAATATTAAAAGGTCTTGTAGTTTATTTTTCTCCATCATCTCACCTTGTATCTAATAGGGGGGAAGTGATGGTCGTTTAAAAGCTTCAAAGCCACATCGAGCGAGCCTGAGACACAACCTGTCATACCAAATTCAAAGCTATAGCTAGAGACAAAGATGCCCCTGAGCATGCCTTTGCTTGGGATCAATCTTAAACCATCTATGCAGGGTTGAGACATCTCTTCAAAGAATTGGGGACATTTCCTCTAGCAGAAGACTTTAGCTTCGTGCTAGTTTTGGAAGAGTTCAAGGAATTTCATTAAGCATTCCAGAGTTGGTGGTCATCCTTAAACCATCACAAGTTGAGACCTCCCTTTTCAGGTTGAGGTTCTCCCTTTTTATGTGGAGTGGGACCTCCCTTTCAAGGTTGAAGGTTTCCATCTTCAAAACATTAGGAAGACTTCCTCTAGCAAAAGACCTCATCTTCATGCAAGATTTGGAAGAGTTCCGAGAACTGTACTAAGCATTCTAGTTTTGGTGGTCATCCTGAAATCACCCTCTATATACCAACATTTCATAGAGCACATTCAGCCTAGTGTTGCCATGCATTTTTTCACATTTTGTATTGCATCGTTCTTCTTCGATGCATACATACCCCTTCGGATTAAGGCGGGGAATGTTGGACACCTAATCCTCTTTGGGTTGGTGTGGAATGTGAACAGCCATCGGAGAACAAGAGACCACTTGGAATATGAATCCAGGGGTCAGACCATGTACTATAAGTGTATATCATTTCAACAATATATCCAATATAATTCTTATCTTCCACGTTAGTTTTTTACATTCCATGTATGTTTAACATGAAATAACTTTGAGCTGGTTTTTTTCCTTCACAGGGAAGAGAGAAAAATAACTGACACATCACCGCTATGAAGGGCTCAGATTAGCTGTAGTTAATTATGATTCAATGCCTTTATACTTAAATATGGATTTGGCACATAAGAAATATGACGAAGAAGGTAAGTCAAGTGGATAGTTAAGTAGAGAAGAATCAAAACAAGGAGAAGAAGAGTAAGGAGAGGATGGAGGACCTATATTGCTTAATGTAAACCTCACTTCCACCTATTTTTGTTAACAAATTAGACAAATCCATCCTACAAGATGCCTCACAGAGGCTCAAGAAGGGAGTCGTCCTCCAAGATGCCTTAAAGAGATTTGAAAATCGAACCCTCCTTCAATTCCATGACAATCTCCTCCATGGTCTCGCTTGTCAGCAAGGGAGTCCCAAGTAGGATGTAATTTTTTTTTACAATTGTCTTCCATGCAACCCAGAGATAACAACAACCACACCGCATATTGTTCGGTTCCCTTCAAAAGGCTAAGATCCATTTCATTCATCGCACTATAGGTTAGGGAAGTCTAGCATGATGGGGTTGTCTATGGGACGCTCTACAAGAAGCTGACTCACCAACTTGGCTACTGTGATTTTTCCAAGCTCCTTATTTTTCAAGATGATATTCCCAAATCTTTTATTCCTTTGGTGTACCGTTGCAGCTTTAGGGTCAATTTCTAGTATTATAGTATTATTTTATATATTATATTATTATTTTGCAGTATCGGAATACATAATATTAACTATAAACAAATATTGCAATAATTATATAATATGCTTGTCATAATTAATTAGTAATATTAAAACTAGAATTATACTATATTATGATCTTTTATATTTTAATATTAGTTAATTAAGATGTTATATTAGTAGTCAATATAACATTATTATAGGACATTCAATTTTTCTTTGACTGCGTATTATTTTGTCTTTGACCAAACATTTTTTTACTAGGTATTAGTTTATCTTTGACTTGTGGCTTATGCATAATTTAACATTGAGAATTTGTTTTTTTTATTATTCGAATTTATTTATTTGTAAATTGGTTGATCTCTATTATGGGCTATATAGTAATTTCCATTTATATTAATTATTAATTTTTTTTA
>APFE031208229.1:149361-160283 GCA_000404065.3 Pinus taeda
GTAGTTTTAGTTTATATATTATCATTATTTATAAATCATTAGGTCTAACTATATTAAATATTTAATATATTATAGAATTAAGGTTTCTATGATCATTATCAAGTGTTGGAGACATGGTTTCAGTAATAATCACATTGAAATTCATTCGTCTATGCAACCAGCAAGTGTGGGTCATGGTGAAGACAAAATGAAGAACCAGACCTTGGCAATAGATTAAATAGATAGATCGAGCATTCCAGTGGCTAGAAAGAAACAACTAATTTGATGAAAGGGAACACATAGATTGAGCATTCCAGTGGCTAGAAAGAAACAACTAATTTGACGAAAGGGTTCTGGGCAACAGGGAAAAAAGAAACAACTAATTTGACCAAAGGGAATGACTATAATTGACTGGGCAAAGACTATATTTGACCCGATCAAGATTTAAGGAAGAATTAGATATTTAATTAATAAATTAGTTAATTTGTTAGATTTATTTTATTTAAATCTATACACAATAAATAAATCTATTTTTATTTAATTAAAATTATATGAACTAAGAACATTAAAGATAAAAAATAATTTGTTATTTTCTTGATTAAACTACATATAAACTTATAATACTATAGGGGATATTATAGGATCAAATAATAATGAAATAAATATTAAGTTAACTAATATGTTATTATGATTGCAAAGTTTATTTAGATGTAACCAATTAAGCATTATATTTTTTCAACTAAATAAATTCATATTAATATTAACGAGTGAATTACTAGGATAAAAATATAAATGTTAATTAATTAACGAAATAAGCGGTTAACTTGTTTATTTATCTTCATATGGCTACAATTGAACTCATAATGCTAGAGGGAATCTTATAAAATATTAATTAACTAGATAATAAGTTAAATAATGAGTTTGATAACTAAGTGTATGTATATGTGACCATATATGTATTTTTTTTAATACTACCTAAAATGTATATAAATTCACATAAATACTTATATATTGTTGAAATAGACTAAATATTTCTATTTCTCTTTTAAAAATTAGTTAATTAACACAAAAATTAATAAAAAAATGTAGTTTCTTTAATTTTAATATTAGTTAATCCATAGCTATAGAGTTTTTTTTAGAAAATCTAGAAAGCTATGGAATCTTAGTTGGCACAAAATTAATCCACTAATAGCCTAATAAATAAATAAACGAAAATCAATAATTCCAAAAAAAATAGTATATTTTGTTAAGAAAATATAAAAAATAAAAATGATAGTGAAAAAATTATTTAACACAAAAGCAATGAGAAATAAGTAGTTATAATTATAATTTTATTTTCATAATAACTTTAAAAGAGATAAGGATTTATATTAAATATTATTGTTAGTTGTCTATGGGGTGTTTATGGGTCTTGGATAGATGGTGATCAGGTGCTTGGTTAAGGCACTCACTTGATGTAAAGTAACCATTTCAATTATTTTCATGTTCACTAGTTTCAATTCCACTTCTTTACTCCTATAAACAACACCAAAAGAGCAAATAAGATAACTATAGTTGTAAATGCATAAAAAAATTAAATAAAATAATAAATATTATTTACTATTAAAAAAAAAAACTTTTCACTAAAACAGAACACAATTACACCTATGACACAATTACACCTATGACATATAGTGGCATACCATATTTAATATTATATAGTCATTATCTAAAATAAATTTTAAACTGCATAGATTTACGCATTTTAATTATTAAATATTATGTAAAGTTGTATTTAAAAGAAAAAAAAGCACAAACCATTTTGTAAACGTTGCCATCGTATCATTATTAAATACATGCATATTTATTTGTAGTTTGACCAAAGAGGTCAGCCAGTTCACGTACGTCCAGTGAATCGGGTGAGTTATTGATTTTCTTGGGTCTATATAATAAATAGAGTATAGTGAATATAATTAAGTAGTATAGAGTGAGTTATAATAACTACATCTTCATATTCATATATAATCAGTGTTTTACGGGGACGTGTCCCCCAGTGTAACGCCCTGCGGTTGATAGGCGACCGGGCGCGTACTCTTACCTCCATGCGATGCGACTAAGACATAGAAACTAAGCGTGGACGATTAAGGATGAAATATATATTGTATAGGCGATGTTGGCGTTCATGTTTGTAAGGATGAGTCGAGGGGAGTTCGTCCACGAGCCGACTGAAGAGGCGATGGCAAATGGAGGGCGAACCGGTGGGGTGGTCCCGCGCCATGGGCGGGCCGACCACACGATGATATTGTATATCGTTTAGAAATATTTTTGGCGAAATCACATAATTGATCATTTGTCGACGCGTTTCGAACCAACTAGTGTGGTTCATCGTCAAGACAAGTTGAACCACACTAGTTGGTTCGAAACGCGTCAACAAATGATCAATTATGTGATTTCGCCAAAAATATTTCTAAACAAATTATGGATCACAGAAGTCTAAATTCTATGACATTGTATATCGTTTGAAGACACGTTGGTTGGAGATATGTGGAAGGGTCGCCCGAGGGCACAACCTCCACGCGAGGAGGTGTATAAACAAGCGATGAGGCTTGACATTTTCACCATTGAACTTCGACGTTCAACATATGAGCTAAAGGTGCGAAGGAAGAGGAGTAGGAGCCGTGGAGGCGCAGGTCTATGCGCTCGCCTGCCGAGAAGCCTACACGAAGTCTTGCACGTGGTTATGTTCGGTTGGAGCGCGGGTGGAGTGTATGATAGGGCACCTACCCGCCGAAGTGTTATTTGAGTTTTGGGTTTTGTTGGGTGTGGATTGTGCACGGGCGCGCCCACCCATTCGGCAAAGGAAACTCGTGTTGTGTTGTAAATTTGGTTAAGTCATGGTGAGACCACCGTGCAGTCTTGCATGGGTGGGCACCCGACTTGGGTGTAAACACCGGTGGAGCCAAGCTCCCGGTCACTTGTAAAAATTCTTCATATATAATAAAATAATTCTCTCTTGCATATGATGTGTTTATGCTGTTGTTCTAAGATGTTTTTATATTAATGGTTTCCGCACGTTAATATGTTATTCATGTTTATAATGAATGTTGAAGGCATAGTTCGTAAAGTAAGCTAACAATGAAAGATGTTAATTACTTATGCGGTGCCGCACCTGACCAATTTAACGAAAAAAGAATTAGGGGCGTAACAGGTGGTATCAGAGTAGGTTCACAGGTGGTGAAACCATTGCTTGATGAATGCAAAGAACGGACATTTATGTAGGGAAACGTTATGGAGAAATCATGGATGAACAGTTTGGGTTTCGTGGACTTGATGGTTCATGGCAAGACCATTCAAGCTCTGGTGGACACAGGGGCCACTCATAACTTCATGATGACACGGTTGGAAAAAGAGGTTGGACTTATGATCTTCCCCTCGAATGTGAAAGTCAAGGCAGTGAACTCTATAGATAAAGTAGCGGGTTTGGCACACGAAGTGCCTGTGTAGATAAAAGACTGGAAGGATCAGTTGGATTTCACAGTGATGGAGATGAACGACTTTGATATGATACTCGGATAGGATTTCTTGAAGGGCAACAGGGCTATTGTTGTCCCCTTCTGTGATGAGGTGGTGCTGGTTGGACAGACACAAACTTGGACTTTGCCCACTCATAGGCAAAGGAGGGAAGTCAAGGTGCAGCATGTTTCTGCACTAAGTTTGGAGAAGGCTATGAAGGAGTCAGATATGGAGACATATGCGGTGATGTTCAAGGGAGTCGAAGGTGATGGAGCGTGGATGCTTGTTCCAGCCGATATTTCTGAAGTGCTGACCAAATATGCAGATTTGATGCCTGATGCACTGCCAAAGCAACTTCCACCAAGGCGTGCAGTGGACCATAGCATTGACCTTGAGCCAAGAAAGCAACCCCCAGCTAAAGCACCTTATCGGTTGTCAGGACCTAAGTTGGAGGAATTGAAACGACAGCTAAAGGAGTTAGCTGATGTAGGTTTCATTAGACCTTCAAGGTCCCCTTATGGAGCTCCGATATTGTTCGAGCAGAAGAAGGATTCGAATGAGCTACGGATGTGCTCTGATTACCGTGCATTGAACAAGCAAACGATAAGGAACATGTATCCTTTGCCATTGGCTACTGATTGCTTTGACAAGCTGGCGAAAGCTCGAGTGTTTTCCAAGCTGGAATTGAGGCATGGGTATTATCAGGTGCGGATAGCTAAAGGAGACAAGAAGAAGACCGCGATAGTAACAAGGTATGGTAACTTTGAGTTCCTTGTTATGCCATTCGGGTTGTGCAATGCTCCTACTATGTTTTGCACTTTGATGAATGATGTCTTACGACCATACTTGGATTCGTTCATAGTAGTGTACTTGGATGATATAGTGGTGTACAGTGACAACATGGAGGATCATAAGAAGCACTTTGGCGATGGTGTTCAAGGCACTGAGAGTAAATCAGTTGTACTTGAAGAAGTCTAAGTGTGTGTTCGCTCAGACCAAGATTCCACTCCTTGGGCATATAGTTGGTCAAGGGTACATATGGATGGAGCTGAGTAGAGTGAAGGCGATTGAGGACTGGGTCGAACCGAAGAATGTCCATGAGATGAGGGTGTTTTTGGGCATGACCAACTACCAACAGAAGTTTGTAGAGTGGTACTCCAAGGTAACATTGGCACTGATAGACCTATTGAAGAAAGACAAGAGGTGGAGTTGGATGGATAAATGTTAAAAGGCATTTTATGACTTGAAGAAGAGGATGATTACAACACCAATACTGAAGTTGCTTGACTTCGAGAGACCATTTGAGGTACACACTGATGCTTCAAATTTTTCCATAGGAGGGGTTCTTATGCAGGATGGGCATCCGGTGGCGTATGAGAGTCGGAAGTTGTAGGATAGAGAACAAAGGTATCCGGTTCATGAGAAGGAGATGACTGCAATCATTCACTGTCTTCATGTGTGGAGGCATTACCTGATTGGGAAGCCATTTGTTGTCAAGACAGACAACGTTGCAGTAAGTTATTTTTCATCACAACAGAAGCTTTCTGCGAAGCAAGCTCGTTGGCAGGAATTCTTGGCAGAGCTCGACATGACTATTGAGTATAGACCGGGAAGGAACAATGCGGTAGCAGATGCCCTTAGTAGGAAGGGACAACTTGCAGCATTGGAAGGTGAATACCGAGCAGCAAGGAGTAGGAGTTGAATTCAGATGTCAGAAGAGATGCAGAATAAGCTCAAGGAAAGTGTTGAAACCGATACTTTGGCGCAGAATATAGTGAAGCAGATAAAGGAGGGGAAGACACGAAAGTTCATTCTACGGGACATGTTCTTGTTCTTTGGAAAACAACTCTATGTTCCAAAGTCATCCAGACTCAGGAGGCACCTTTTGAAGGAGTGCCATGACTCACCGTGGGCTGGCCACATAGGGCAGCGTCATTCTCTGACATTGTTCGAGAGAGGATTCTTTTGGAAGAACATGCGAGAGGATGTGGAGGAGTATGTACATACGTGCATCATTTTTCAGTAGGACAAAATGAATAATCAGAGACAAGGAGGACTGTTGCAGCCTTTACTGATTCTTGAGAGGCCATGGATGAGTGTCTCGATGGACTTCATTACTCCATTGCCACAGGTTTACGGGTATAATGGGATCATGGTTGTGGTTGATTGATTTTCCAAGTATGTTGCCTTTGTTCGTACAAATATGCCTTGTGGAGTCAAGTGGACTGTGGAGTTGTTCTTTAAGAACATAGTGAAGTATTGGGGGATTCCATTAAGCATCGTGTCGGATAGAGATCTGCGTTTTACAAGCAGATTTTGGACCACATTGTTCAAGTTAGTCGGGACAAAGTTGTTAATGATTTCGAGTTACCATCCGCAGACAGATGGATAGACCGAGAGGATCAACGCATTGCTGGAGGATTACTTGAGACATTATGTGACAGTTGATCAGAAGAATTGGCCTGAACTCTTGGATATTGCTCAGTTCAACTACAATATTCAAAAGAGTTCTGCGACGGGGTACAAGCCATTTGAGTTGGTGAATGGGCAGATGCGGGTTGCTCCGCATAGCATAGTGATAGCGGTTTTTTGAGGAGTCCTCATGCGAAGAAGTTCATGAAGGTTTGGGATGAGACCTTGGAGTTGGCACAATTGCGCTTGCACAAAACTGCGAGGAGAATGAAGAAATGGGCACACAGAGGAAGACGGGATGTACACTTTAATGTGGGAGATATGGTGTTTATCAGGATTACTGGGGAGCAGTTTCAGCTAGCTAAGGGGACTGCGAGCAAACTGACACGGAAGTATGGGGGACCATTCCGAGTGAAGAAGAGAGTGGGGGAAGTTGCTTATGAGCTGGAGCTTCTGCACCATATGCACATGAAGCATCCCGTTTTTCACATGAGTCAGTTGAAGAGATGCAAACTTGATGTTGATCATCCAGAGAGAGTTGAATCGATGAGAGGACTAGCCGGGATTTTGGATAAGCTAGGACTGGAGTTGGATAAGGTTTTGATCTACAGAACTACAGGGATTGTTTGCCAAATGAAATGGGAGTATCTTGTCAAATGGAAGAATGCAACAGAGGAAGAAACCTGGGAACCAGACACACTTTGGAGATGGAAGAAGAAGATTGCGAAGTATGAACGGAAGATACTGAGGCAGTCAGGATTGTCGAGGGTGACAATGATTTTAGGTGGGGCAGGATGTAATGGCGTGCGGTTGATAAGTGAACGAGCCTCCCCTCCTACCTCCGTGCGATGCGACTAAGGCATAGAAACTAAGCGTGGATGACCAAGGATGAAATATATATTGTATAGGCGATGTTGTCGTTCATATTTATAAGGACGAGTCGAGGGGAGCTCGTCCACAAGCTGACTGAGGAGGCGATAGCAAACGGAGCGTGAACCAATGTGGCTGTCCCACGCCATGGGCGGGCCAACCACACGATGACATTGTATTTCGTTTGAAGATGCGTCGGTTGGAGATATGTGGAAGGGTCGGCCGAGGGGGTGATCTCCACGCAAGGAGGCGTATAAACAAGCAATGAGGCTTGACATTTTCACCATCGAACTTCGACGTTCAACAGATGAGCTAAAGGTGCAAAGAAAGAGGAGTAGGAGCCGCAAAGGTGCAGGTCTATGCGCCCGCCCACCGGGCATCCTAGACGAGGTCTTGCACATGGCTATGCTCGGTTGGAGCACGGGTGGAGGGTGCGATAGGGCGCCCACCTGCCGAAGTGTTATTTCAGTTTTGGGTTGTGTTGGGTGTGGGTTGTGCATGGGCGCGCCCACCCATTGGGCAAAGGAAACTCATGTTGTGTTGTAAATTTGGTTAATTCATGGTGAGACCACCGTGTGCTCTTGCACAGGTGGGTGCCTGACTTGGGTGTAAATGCCGGTGGAGCCAAGCTCCGAGTCACTTGTAAAAATTGTTCATATATAATAAAAGAATTCTCTCTTGCATATGATGTGTTTATGCTGTTGTTCTAAGATGTTCCTATATTAATGGTTTCCACACGTTAATATGTTATTCATGTTTATAATGAATGTTGAAGGCGTAGTTCGTAAAGTAAGCTAATAATTAATGTTGTTAATTACTTAGGTGGTGCCGCACCTGACCAATTTAACGAAAAAAGGAATTGGGGGCGTGACACCCAGGGTTGGGTGCACGCACCCCTCGCACTTGGGACGGGGACGTCTGGGGAAACGTTTCCCCATGTCCCCCTTTTGGGGAGACGCAAGGGGATGTTTCTCCAGTGTGGGGGACGTGACTCCCCAAAAGGGGGAGGCCTGGGCGTCCCCCCTCAAAATGGGCTATGCGTCCCCCCTTAAATTTGATTGTAAACAATGATTTATCATAAGCAAAACCTAGTATTTGACATATTTCCCTACTAATGCTATGCTATTCATGGTAATGTTAAATTCTTAAAGTAAAAGTGACATTCTCCTTTATCTTTCATTTTCATCCTTTTACTTAAATTTTTAACATTACCATGAAATGACTCAGGATGTTTGAGAGTGGTTCTGACTTCATTGGATTTCATATGGAGAAAGTAGAATTTTAGATCTCACTCAAAATCCAATAGACTTAACAATTTTTCAAGAATTCAGGATTCGATGTAGTGCAATGTTTCTATTGCATTTTGTCATGTACAAGGGTATGGAATTGGTATTAAATCAAGAGCATGAAGCCCTCTGTGTACTGTAGAGTGACTTTTAGACTCATCACTCCATTGTTTTTGAGTTTTAATTATATCAATTTACTATTCCAGTCTTTAGGTCAATTTTTTAGGAATTCAGGATTTGATGGAGTGCAATGTTTCCATTGCATTTTGTCATGTACAAGGGTATGGAATTAGTATTTAATCAAGAGCACCAAGCCCTCTATGTACTTTAGAGTGACTTTTAGACTCATCACTCCATTGTTTTTGAGTTTTGGTTATATCAATTTACTATTCCAGTCTTTAGATTTTAGTATCTATTATAATCTATTTTTCTTAGTACTAATTAGATTCTAGAATGATAAATGATGAATTTTAATTTTAATTTTAAATCAATTTAGAATCTAGAATAATGAATAATGAATTTAATTCTTAAATCAATGTAGATTTGAGAATGGTGAATAATGAATACTGAATATGGATCAGAGTATTTCATTATTGAATCTCATGGTTTATGGATGAATCATGTATGTATTAGTAAGGATGATGAGTATGAATCAATGCATTTCATTATTTAATTCAATTATGTATGTATCATTCTATTTATGCTTCCATTATTGAATATGAATTTGAAATATATATATATATATATATTAAAAAGGAAAAAAATTATATACCTCGACGTCCCCCTGTCCCCCCTAAATTTCCCTAAAATTTGAGGGTACTCCCACATGTCCCCCTTATGCGTCTCCCCGTCTTGGAGACTTGGTGGAACATTGTATATAATTAAAAATTATTTGAATTAATAGTTTTTATGTAAAGAAATTTGTAAGTGGAACTTTGAACAAAGAGCTTTGCGATTAGGGTTGACTCATGAGCTTGTGTCTAGGGTTTCTAACAAGTGTCAAATTTTTTCTTCTCTTCATGTGTGGGATGGAGGGGGCGTCCACCTCTCCTCTACCTTAAAACATTGCCAAGCTAGGAGGTGGCTCAAATGGAGATGAAGTTCAGCATGCCTACAATGAGGAATCTCCTAAACCAATTCTCTCTCACTCACTTGCAAATCCACCATCTAGAGCGGCATGGCAAGCTCCAGATAATAAAATAATACATTCGATTTATGCAGAATATGTATTGATTAGAAAAATATTGGGATTTTGTTGCACTCCTCGTTAATAGCAGTGTAGAAGGATAATCCGACGCTCTTCATGTGTTTCGTGCCATGTGCTTAAATCTAGTGATGTGTCTGTTTACTTACACCTGCAAGTTTTGGTGTAATGACAATCGTGATTCCAACAAGTGGTATCAGAGCCAAAAGTCTCGAGTTCGAAACACACCTGGGGGAGATTGTGCGCTCCCCATTAATGGCAGTGTAGAAGGAAAATCCAACACTCCCCATGTTTCATGGCATGTATTTAAATCTAGCGATGTGTCTGTTTACTAACACCTACGAGTTTTGGTGTAACGACAGTCGTGGTCCAACACACTTTTGCCCACATAAAAAACTCATATCTCTAGAATAAGAACAAATGGAATCCAAAAGGCTAGATAAGTATGGAGAGATAGGAGGTTAGCTGCACAGTCTAAGTAAAGGGTTAGATGATTATGATTGTTGGAAAGTTTAGTTTGCGTCCAATGACTTAATGTGTGGCTGCAAATTAGGACCGTAAGAAAGTTAGGCGTGCATATTACGGAGTTGTCCCTAGATATGGATATGGATGGAACAATTTATAGTTAATTTACTTTGACTTTAATTTATCATTTAGATTTCTTTTAATTTAAAATAAAAATGTTTTTAAATTAATATGATAACAAAGAGATATTTTTAAATTAATTATGTGATAGTTTTATTTATTTTAGAATTGGGTTTCTATAATTTTAATTTAATTATTAATAGTGATTAAATGATTAATAGAGATTTAACTTTTATTGAATATTTCTTAATAATATTCCTAATAGTATACACAAATTAAAAATTGAGATGTATTTCGAAATTAGTTATGTTTTTTGCCTTTTTAAGTAATTTGATTAATTAAAAAAATGTCATATAAATGTGATATGAAGTGAGTTATGGTTTTTTGAGCATGTAGTACTTATAGATCATCAATATTATTATGTGATATTGATCAACAATAATATTGACCCTAAAATGTAACAATCCTATTTACAATAAAATTTTATATAATATAAATCTAGTAAATACATTAATTTTTTTTTACTTTACTGAATTATTTTATACATTTTCCGATAATAAAAACTCAAAATCTAAAATTTATTTCAATAGACTACGTTTAAAAAAAAAAAATACAAAACTCCAAACTCCTATTAGAAAACTTCTATGCATGTTATGATTGATATTTATTAGAAAACTTCTATGCATGTAAACTCCAAACTCCTATTAGAAAACTTCTATGCATGTTATGATTGATATTTATTAGAAAACTTCTATGCATGTTAGGATTGATATTTCACTAACGATTCACTCAGCTTCATATCGAAAGTTGGTCGTTATCATCATGCACCATAAATGTCGTCGCTCTCTGGGCTTGCATGCGATGGAAGTCAGAGAATGTATAGATTTTAGTTACGAATTTAATGTTCACAGTTATTGTCCGTTTTACAGTATTGTTACACGGTTACATTTGGTCAAATCGGACAAGAATTGATCCAAGGGTCAATATTAACTAGCATTTCACTTTTTTAAGATGGGTTAATTTTTTTAAACTTCAATACTATGTATTATTTTATTAGTTTTTCATAAAGTTACAAAAGTTTTTATTTTTTTTTA
>APFE031208229.1:160751-212497 GCA_000404065.3 Pinus taeda
TGAACCATATTTAAATGCATCAGGAAATTTATTATGAATGTAAGAATAATATAACTCATTTTTATATATCAATTTAGTCAAGCACAACACACTCACTTGATGTAAAATATGTAAGTTTTAATCTTTTTTGACTAGTTTAGATTTTTTGTAAGACAATTTTGTTTTCTCAACTATTCATTTATTTTTATTTGAATTGATATTGATTAATGTTATATAACCTATGAAGATTGTTCGTGACTATGAAGCTACCAAGTTATTCAATGGAAAGTTGTAGCTAAATAGGAAAGGTCTGACAAGGAGCACTATAAATTATAACTGGAAGTTAATTTGTATTATTTATCTCTGAAGTCATTTATAAAATTTTAATGGTTATGTAAGAACGAAAATATGCTTTCAAAACTTGGTAGTTTAGTTTAATTTGAATTTTTATTCATAAAAATTTAATGGTTGTGTAAGATTGAAAGTATGTTTTAAAATCATAATAAATAATGTAATAAAATAAAAATGATTATTAAATCATAAGAGATAAATCATAATTTTGTTATTTATATATTTAATTAATCAAAATAACTAATCCTTTATCTTATATTAGAGACCAAGATTATGTCTCCTACTTACCTAAAAAAAATTCTACTCATAATTGAATTTATTATATTTCTAATATATTTATTGATAAAATTTTAATAATGACTTAAAACTGGAAATCTACCCTAAAATCAAAATAAATAAGCTTTAATTTTAATTGGTTTAATTTTCATTCACATTTATTCCTTGAAAAAAATAATGATAACCTAAAATGTTAAGAGAAACACAAAATTTAAACTATAAAAAAAAATAGCTTTATAAAAAACATGGGATACATTATATTTAAATAATAGCTAAAAAGGAAAATCGGTCATGGTAGAGAAACCCATCATAAAAAATACTCTTGACAGATAAAAATGCCCTCAAATTTATACCCTAATAACGATCCCCAACGTGGGGATCTCAGTGTTTTACTATGGAACCTCAATCATGACATGCATGGAAATAAAAAATCGTCACCCAACGTAGGGGATCTCAGTCTTTTAATATGGAGCCTCAATCATGAGATGCATGAAATAAAAGATCGTGGAGTCGTGACTCCTCACCGTTTTTTAAGATTACTTTTAGTGTGGGGCCCAGGTGAGCGTGAGGCGTTTTGAGTGACTGACTAATTCCGTACAAACGGATTGTTCAATTTGCACCGAACCTAACCAAGGAGCTATGGGTTCATAAACATTGTTTGGAATAATAGTCTTTGTTAATATTATATAATAAACCGGTACATATTACCCAAAGGACATATGCATTACCGTACAAGCGGCCACACGAGGGTTTTTCCTATTTTCATTTTTATAGTATTATAAATGTTATTTGACATGTCAGGGGAATAGCTATGGAGTGTCTTCTCCACGCTTGCCTTGTCTCTCTACATGTTGTTACTTTCCACCTTCGCCCTCTCTCTCCACATGCTGTCACTAAGAGGGCGATAGGTATTCCCCTCGCATATCAAATAGTATTTATAATACTATAAAAAGAGGGAGAGCGTGGAGAGTAACAGCATGTGGAGAGAGAAGGCAAGCGTGGAGAAGACACTCCATAGCTATTCCCCTAACATGTCAAATAGCATTTATAATGCTATAAAAATGGAAATAGAAAAAGCCCCAAAATGTTCGAAATAACAATAGATCTTAAACAACAAAATATAATGTGCTCAAAATCTAAATGGCAATAAATGAATAAACTATGTTCAAAGTAAAGTGATTAAAAGGAAAATCTAAATGTCGAGAAATGAATAAATTATGTTAAAAGTAAAGTGATTACAAGTTATTCAGTCCATATCTATAACTCAACCAGCCCTAGTCTTCAATCCTAATTTTCCACCAACTATTGTAAGCCGTGGCCATACGATGCAAGCGTAACTTTCCAACAACCATACTCATCAACTATTGCGCCCTCAACTAATTTGAATGTTGTACTTCCTTTTGGTCGTCGGTTTTATACATTTTTCACTCGCAATTTCTTTTAAATAATCCTTAGACTAATTTGAATGTTGTACTTCCTTTTGGTCGTCGGTTTTATACATTTTCACTTGCAATTTCTTTTAAATAATCCTTATTTTTTAATCGTGTTCGCTCTCTCGTTTGCGGCCACAAATAGATCTTATGTTATTAGGTTGGGTTGAACGGCTGTTATATAGGCTTATCGTTTGATTTTGGTTTTGGCAAAATTGAAAGGGGGCATATATTATTGTGAATATACTATTACTTAATACAGTATTATAATATAAGATTTATTTGTGAAGAGTAATATAAGATTTATTTGTGAAGAGTAAGTATATACTGGGCAAAATTATTGGAACAATAGACTTATTATTTGTAAAAATTAACCTTATACTGCTGAGCAAAATTGAACAGTAAACATATACCGCTGCTCAATACATCAATAGACCCAATAGCATAAGATTTATTTGTGGTCCTCGTTTGCCTTCTATCTGTATATTCATTTTCCATACAACAGCAAAGCAGTACCGAACTTAAGACGGAAAATTAAATGCATAAGCAGCTTTACAGAGCTTTGGAGATCTTACTAAAATTCGAAACGGCCTGTGCAGAACTGAAACAGCTCACGCTCTGAGTAAAAAAATCTTTTGTTGTATCGAATCCAATGTCCACACGTCAACGATGCCATGTTACACCGCTACTTTTCTCGGGTCCTCCATGCCGCGCCTCTAACGTGTAAAGAAAGACGTCTGCGGTTCCACACGTCTTCACCGAACCCACGGTCGCCGGTTGTAATGATGAGTACAGATGTACACCATATGTGTAGATTCTGACACCTTTGAATTTAAGAATAAGATGCTTTTCTGCAGATCAATCCACATGCACGCAGCTGGCATCCTGCACGACGGAACAAGGACGTTTCATACGTAAAACGATTGTTTCTCTCTTTTTTATTTTTCGTTTTCAATCCGACCTTCTCTTTATAAATGGCTTGCTACTCTTTTCCGTC
This sequence comes from Pinus taeda, assembly GCA_000404065.3. Taxonomy (NCBI): domain Eukaryota; kingdom Viridiplantae; phylum Streptophyta; class Pinopsida; order Pinales; family Pinaceae; genus Pinus; species Pinus taeda. The sequence continues at coordinate 163,785 of APFE031208229.1, forward strand.
CAACGGTTTTGTGAGAATCACATCGAGTGCTTTGCTCCGTTCGCTTGTGTTGAGATTGTGTGGGGTTATCAATATGAGGAATATTGTAAGGCACTTGCAGAAATGGAAGAGGTCGCCGAAAATGTTAAGGTCCGAATCAATTCGGAAGCCAATCTCCTCCATTGTTCCAGCAGGATGTCTACCCGTTTACGTAGGGGAGGAGGACCGTCGATTCCTTGTGGACATACACTACCTGAACCATCCTCTTTTCGTTGAGTTGCTTGACCTGTCTGCTGGAGAGTTGGGGTATTCGCATACAGGACCTCTCAGAGTGGCTTGTGGGATTCAGTTGTTCGAACATGTGCTGACACTTCTAAGTAATAGCAATCCATGTGCCCATTACATGCAAATCACAGATCTGCTACATCATCATCAATTTTGAGGAGCATAAGTTACATGGCACCGCATTTAAAGATCCCAACAACAGATCGTTTGTATTGAAAGAGCAAACGAAAACAGTGATTTTAGTGATGTATGTTTCATTACCAGATCTGATCCGTGTTTTCGACAGCCATGTCGCTCTGTTCGGCATATTGATACAACAAGAGGGATTTATCCCACACATTTTTGTATTCATAATCAGCGTTGAATCCAATATATGTATGGAACCTCCTCTGATTTTATTCATTATTTTGGTTTCTTTCTACATAAAGTTCTGTAAAATGTGAAAATTTCTATTGGAAATTGTAAATCAGAAAAGGCTAACAATTTTACTTGGAAATTTATAATTATACGTACATAATCTGAGCTGTATCAATGTTAATAATGCAGTGGTTGGGACTACTCCAATGGGAGTTGGGAGTTCTTTTAACATTTCAGTCGTGTGTGTGGGGATTTTTTGGAATCGTTTTTTATCAAGGGATTATCCAGAATTCGTTTCTTTTTCATGCGTTACATTGTACTTATAAGTTATTTATTTAATTGGAGTATAATTTTTAATCTGCTCTTCTCAAAACATGTTCGATCAATATTGGATAGCACTGTCCAGTAATTTAGCTGCCTTACATTGTGGATAGGGTAAAATGCCGGTATAGTAAAATTATTAAATATTGTAGGCTTAAAATAATATATATTATTTATTACTAACTTCATTTCAGGAAATCTGAATGTTAATATTAAATAATTCAATTTCAGGAAAAATATGAATTGTTATTTCCATAAATTTTAGTTATTTTATAAAAGAAAATAAATATTAAATAAATTTAGATTATTTCTTAATATAAGTGAAATTATGATATTAATTTGGGAAAATAGTGCAGACTCAAGTCCTACAAAGGGGTAACCAAATGGCCTATTGAGGAGTTAAAGGTCTAATATACATTCATTGTCAACGAAATGAATGTTATCGCGACGATCACGACCTTGCTCTCTAACCATGCCACCTATTCAAAGAGTTGTGAGGCCTTGAGAAGGAGCTTGGACTGCACAGGGGGAGGAGAGAGAAGCTCGATTTCCTTCTATTCCAGAAGGAGCCTGGACTGCACTGGGGGAACAGAAGGAAGCTCGATTTTGAACAAGACCCATGGTTCAAATTTCAAACATTTAAGCAGGGCCACCGGATGGAAGTGAACGTCATGGTAGGTGTGGGTGGTTTCTTGTCTAAGTTATTGCGTTTTGATTGATTATGAGAACCGCGGTAAAACATTAATATTAAATTACTTCAATTATGATTAATTAATTTACAGTAAATATCAAAAAATGTTTAGTTATTTATATTAATGTGAAGATTATATAAATATAGAATAATTTTATCTCTATAGTGTACTATGTCAATGGTTCTTCAAAATAGCTATTTATAATTAATATTAATTGTATCAATTTATATAAATATCAAATAATCATATTTAGATGCGGTTTTATTAAGTAGATAGTATGGAAGTGATGTTGTAAGACTTGATTAATGTAATGTAATGTTATGTTGACTTTGTAAAATTAAAATAATAAAAATAAAAATTCTACTTTATATAATGTAATGTTATATATCACTTTTGAATTTATATGATGTTGGTATCAATCTACTTTTGAATTATATGATCTTCGTATCAATTCACTTTTGAATTTATATGATTTTTTATTAATTTTATTGGTTAGTTTAGGTAAATTGGTTAAGTTATCGGAGACTTTTTAGCTCCAAGTTTATGAGAATACATATTAGTATTAATGTGAAATATAACAAATGGGAAAGGCTCTAGGTAAATGTGTCCTTTGTGAACCACTATTTTGTACTTTGGTGGTTAATCCTTTAAACCTGTTATAATAATTCTTTCCATATCATATATTTAAATATGAAAATTGTATCTTTTTAACATCACACTTTATTTATAGAAATTAAACCATCTTACATCAATCTTAATTCTAGAAATCAAATCTCTCAAGTGAAATATTTTCTCAAATTTTACATAAAAAAATTTGCATTTTAAAAAATTTGATCTATGTAAAAGCTCGTTAATTTTGAAATTAAAATAAATCTATAAAATAAAATAAAAAACACCATCAACAATAAATAAATACATATTATTACAATAATTATTTCACAAGATAATTATACTTTCAATATCATATACAGTAACCATATATACAACTATTCTACTAAAACTTTGTGAGAATCACTATCAAATCACAATTATACTCCTTATATATATATATATTATCGAGTAACAATATACAACATCCATTTTATTAATAATACTTTGACAAGGTTCAGAAGCTTTTATTTTTTTTCAACTACACATACTCTAGATGTAATATATAAAAATATATAAACTTGAAATGAACTAGGTTTATAAGCACAAAAGATAAACCATTTATTGTTCAACTCTTAAACTTTACAGATTATATACTTAAATCTCTACATCATTATTGGGTATCTAAATATCTATAAACACTCTTCAAATGACAATTTTAAAAAGAATTTTGAAATTTTAACGTATAAAAGTTCATTCTAATTTATTAAGTTAATTATTTTCTTAGCTCAATAAAAAGTACGTCCATTATGTAAGTGAAATTCATTTTAAATTATTAAGTTAATTATTTTCTTAGCTCAATAAAAAGTACATGATGTAATTATGTTTATGGTTGTGTTTTATTTACATTTTTATTTTTATTTTAATGTTATATAGTTTTTTTATTTGACGAACTATATGTTTTTTTACAATATTTTAGTTTTGCGATGTTTGTTGGTTTATGGTTGTGAGATTCATTTTATAATTATTTGATTGGTAAATTGTCCGTGGATATTTTATTGGACAATTTGACATAATAAATATGATAAATCATACTTAAAAATATAAAGTTTATGAGAGTTTATTTCTCTTTAAATTTATGAATTTAAAAATTAATGTTTATTGCATATGCATGAAAAATAAAATTATGAAAAAAAAATGTGAAATAAAAACATATGAATCATGATTAACACCCGATATATCTTGAAAAACACTTTTTAGAAAAAAACTTAACTAGAAAGTGAGTCTCTATTCTCTTTCTTTAAATAGAAAATGATTGTGATTACAGAAAAATAAAACGTATAACCCATGATTCTGAATCTCTCATAATTTTGGAGCATTCGATCCAGCTCTTCGCAACTGAGGTTTCATTAATTAACCTCTCTCATATCCATGTGTAGTTGGTTTCGCTAACACCCTCAACGTCATGGATCTCTTCTCAGAATAGATAATGGAGATTTTTTGGCCGGCGGTTAAGGAACAAACCCGACCAACACAGCCTCATCTTCACTCGTTCGAAACCAACCATGAATCTACGCCAAACACAACCCCTACTGTAAATTTTCCATTTGTAATGCCAATAAGTTATTCTTTCGTCCATGAACCCCTTAAGATTTTATTGCAAAAGAGTAGCCACATAGTTTTTGTAGTGACTGCAAGGTATGGTTCTTATCTCAACATTTTCGTGCACGGTTGAGTTAGTGTAGAAATCTCCTTTCTTTTTTTATATCATCGTCATTTCATTTGTGGGCAGTGTAATTGCCCAGGTTGGCTCATTTTTTTCCAGTAATGCAACAGGGAAGGATTCATGCGTAGACTCTTGTTACTCTTCTTTGACCTCCATTGGAAATGCTCAAGGGGTTTCATTCACTTTTTAATGCAAGTCCATGGTTCATTTTCCCGGTTCCGTTACCAATCCTTTTTTTAATGTTTTAATTAGGTTTTCCTCCATCTGAAACTTCCTCCCTGCCTCCTATCATCGGCTATTCGAGGTAAGGGAAAACACACATATTTCAGTATTTATTTAACTTATGAACAACATGAATTTTTAAGAGTTCTATTAACAAAACCCTTGTCCATCTTTGATTTTAGGTACGTTGGAAGATTTGCATTTGTTTTTATGCGTGAGGGTGTGCAGATTTTTTCACTAATTCCTTCCTCGACTAAACTAATAATGTCAAGTTCTAAGTTTTCCATTTCTATTTGCTGGCAGACAATCCAGACATGAAGCCAAGGGCTTCCACCCTGGTGCAGCAAGGCATATTTATAGGTTGCCATACTTATCATGTTACTTTCTTGTCCATCCGTACTGAGACTCTATGGTTATCGATTATTCGGAACATTGAACTCGAAAATGGTTACGGTCCTCCATGGTAGGATACATAGTTAGTATTGCCGATATGAGAAATCTTTATATTTTTTCATATAATTTCCTTATTAGGGTTCTGTATAAAAACATGGAACACTCTTTCTTTCATTTTTGAATTAAGTTTGGAGACCCATTCCTCGCAACGGGGTTGTATGTATACTTTTTTGTTTGCTTCGATAATGGAACAAATAAAGGGTTTACTATCCTGATTTTGTATATTGTTTCTTCTTAAATAATTATTCTAGAAATTATTCTCGTTCATGTCTGCTTCACTATTTATCGTGACAGTTTGTAAAGCTGATCTGAAATTTGAGGAAACCTCTTACTATCAAAACTGAACTTCTTCCGATGCTTGGCAAATTAACAAAATGGGTCTTTAACGGTGAAATAAGTTTCACAACCTCTTCAAGGATGATGAGTTAAGTTTTCACATAAAATTAAAAGAGAAACAAATTCACATGCAACTCAAGATGATAAAGATGAAGAGAAGAAACTAACATTTATAATGAAGTTCACCCTTCCTAGGCTACATCTTCGAGCTTGTTTCAAACGCTAGACTGCTATATTGATTTCAACAGAAAATGAGTACATTAAAATTTGTTAACACTAGAGTGGCTTGTTTCTCCTACAAAGAAACATTCGCCTACAAATAATTCTCACTCGTAAAGATGACTCCCTACAACAAGACATGAAAATATTAACATCAAAAGGATTCTTCCACAATAAGTCCTTGTACTCCACTTGAAATTAAAATAATAAACATAGAACTACTTCACAATGAAGAGTTGAAAAGGGTTTTTCTCCTAAACACTTTGAGAAAAAGGATAAAAAGAGCTTCTCTATAGAAGTAATAGTTGTTGCAGATGAAACAGGAATGTTGGAAAACCTCCAACTAAGCTCTCTCCATGTTCAAGAACGTCCTTCACACTACTTCAAAATTGTCTTTGTCTCTAGAACTAAAGACTTTATTCTACAAAATTTCATCATAAAGTTCTCAAATCAGAAATCTAAGGCTTCCATTGAGTTAAGGACACTCAAAAACCCCTATCTAGGTTATTCTTAAGCTCAAAAAGATTGAAAATTGAGCAAGATATGCTTCTCCAAGCCAAGCTCTACTATATGTCCTGCAAATTAGCAAAATCTGCTAACACTAACAATTTCACCCTTTACATAGTCCATCGAGAAAAAAATTCACCCAGGAACGATGTGATTCCAATCGAAAGAGGTGCATTTTATTGCCCAATTAAAATGTTCCATAACCCCTTAAGCACAAAACTTGGGTCACATGGAGCCATGTGGTCAGGTGCCAGGGCTAATTGTCTGCCCCCTTCAGCTAAGCCCTCCACTCTGGTTGGCATGTTCTTATGTTGTTAATAGGGTCGTGGGCCAGGTGCCACTCGATCCACTCCCTCCTCCATGTTGTAAGTCGTATGGTGTCGATGGAACTGGGGCTAGGGCCCATCCCTCTTGCCAACTCCCACTGTCGGTTGTATGGGTGCCCACGAAACCTAGGGATAGGGATTTCCACCCACCCGTCTCCACTCTACCATGGTTATGTGATGAGTAATGTGACCCGGGTTTGGGGCTAACTGCCTGACCCCTCCTCCCAAATCCCAAAACATATGAAAATAAATATAATCAACAACGTCCATTGGTTAAGAACGAAAGTTGTAGCACGATGATGGAGTGGAAGTTTTTTTGTGGGATGTCTAGGGGTCGAACCTTGCTAAGGCCATTCAACCCTTATAAATTTTTTCACCAATCATAGAGAGCAAGGTGGCGCCCTCTAATTGGGCCACGTGGTAGCCTCTTGTTGGGCCACCTCAAACCATATTAGCCAATTAAAAACCCCCGCCTGCAATGTGTATGATGATGCCACATGTCAAAACCTAATTGGTCCACCACAAACTATACCCTGCACATTCATTTGATGACGTCAGTTGTACGAACTACGAAGTCAACCATTTTGTTGAATTTTTCGATGTTGGCCAAATACTTCAAAACACCATAACTTCTTCATATGACGTCGTATTGAGGAGATTTAAGTGTCATTGGGATCAGGACGGCGGACACTAATACTTAATGCCAGTTTAGGAGATTCGGAATACTTACATCTTTTAGCCTATTTTTTATCTCTGGATCATACCTCCCCACTAGGAACATTTCTACCTCCAAAAGTCTATCTTCAATTAGCAAATAAGTGATGAAAAAGCTCAGAAAATTTCTCAATCTCAATCCTTCTTGTTATGTTTAAATTGGTTCCTTTGAACCCCAATAAAGGTACTCCACATTGCCTCTTCATGAAGTCCTTATCTTTGTATCAAGAATTGTGGCTTCATGCAATTCTTCTAAACATACAAGAACCATCTTATTTTGGCTCAAACAAATTTCACCTTGAAGTCCCTCTTTGTTGAACCCAAACTTGACTTTCCACCTAGAAATCATAAGCAACTCAATGCTTGTCGTGCACTACTTTATACATTGCTTCACTATCCTCAAGCTGCACTTGTACTCTTAGATTCACTAGCTCCATTTTTTCAATTACATGCTTATCTTTTTCCACATTATTATAGTCGTCTTCTATAAAATATTTATCAAAGATCAAATTTACAAATAATATTCATATCAAAACACTTGTAGAAGTGAGTTCTTGACACAACTATAGACATATTAGATGAAATACAATTCTCATCCAAAAAGTCCCCAAACAATTGGACTGATCATCAAGCCAAAATAACATAACATGCCAAAGAAAACACACTTGTTGCAGATAAGTGATTGTACATGACTTCACTTTACAATGTACCCAAACCAGAATATACAACAAGTAATTACAATCTTACAAAGCAAGAAAATTGTAAAAAATAGTCTACCATTCTTTTCCTAACCCAGGCCTATCGGTTATCTTTCTGCACCTATTCTGCTTCGAACGCTACTTCAGGAACTACATCAATTTCCACTTTTCCACATATTTATTTCCTTGCAGTGGACCATGTGACCTCTTTGTTCTTCTTGGGACGAAGTTCTAGATGGAGTTTCCAACAATTTTCATTATGCTGCCCATTCATGCTATAATGCGTACAAAAATGTTTATGCTTTCCCATCGACAAGGAAGTCTTCATATCTAGGAGAGATTCCTCATATATTGTCCCAAGGATTTTTTCCATTATTTTTACCATCACCTTATGTTGCTCACAATCTACTACACAATGGTTAGTTGCATCAAAAAATGTGCAAGGAAACATTTCCCATAAATATTCAAATTCACCAACATTTCTCGAATCCCCATAACACTTCTACTTGTCCTTTGGTTTGTGACTTTAACAAGAAGAACTAGACTTTTCATGTCCCTTGGAACATTCATCTCTCTTTGGAGACAATTTTCCATCATCACTACCATCATGATGTGACATATAATCACTTCATGATTTCTTTGCCTCAACAATTTTATACCACTCTCCAATTTCTCCATGATCGTAACCCAATCCTTTATATCGCGGTCATTCCTTTACCTCAATACGATAATGATGCCTTGACCATTGACTTTGAGACCTCTTCCATCATAACCCATCTGAGTTAAAAGCTTCAAACCAATATTCTTGGTATGCTTTTTAGAAGATGCAAAAGATTTGTTATCAACATTAGCCAAAGCAGTAGAACTAGAAATAATAATTACCTCCTTTGGCCTCTCACCCATATTTTCTATTTCATATGTTGATGATGGAGTGGATGATGACTCTAGCCAACAAATTTTACCAACTGAAACATAGGCAGAATCTTTCAGATGTTGAAAACAGTCACAAGCATCATTCTCAACATGGGGTCCATATCGTGTGTGGGGACCATGTCCACAAATTGGCTTCATCTTGGAGAGATTATCTATTGCTTCTGGGATGGAACTCTCATGAGTCTATTCCTCCACTATATGCTGCAGCTGTAGGCACATTTTCTTTTTCTCCTCCTCTGCAATTTCAAGCAATCTACTTAGCTCAACATTCTCCATTTTATGAGATAATTAATCTCCTCCATCTCTTGGAGTCTTTCATGCTTCATTTTCTTTCCCATACATGAAACTTGGTCAAAAACCGCTCTAATACCACATGATCTAAAAATTTAGGAAAGCTCCTCCTATCAAAACTAACCATCCTCTAGCAGTTTGCAAGTTAACAAAATCGATCTTTAAAGGTAAAATCTATTTCACAACCTATTCAAGGATGATGAGTTAATTTTTCACATGAACTTAAAAGGGAAAAAAATTCACCTGCAACTCAAGGTGATAGACATGAAGAGAATAAAACAACATTTTATAATGGAGTTTACCCCTCCTAGGCTACGTCTTTGGGCCTGCTCCAATAGCTAGACAATTATATTGATTTCAATGAAAAATGAGTACATTACAATTTGTTGACACTAGAGTGGCTTATTTCTCCTACAAGGAAACATTCTCCTACAAAGAATTCTCACTCATAAAGATGACTCCTTACAACAAGTCATGAAAATGTCAACATAAAAATGACTCTTCCACAATAGGTTCTTGTACTCCACCTAAAATCAAAAGCATAAACATGCAACCCTTTCACAATGAAGTGTTTAAAAGGGATTTTATCCTAAACACATTGAGAAAAGTTTGAAAATTGCTTCTCTATAGAAGTAACAGTGGTTGTGGATGAAACTAGAAGTGTGGAAAACCTCTAACTAGGCTCTCTCCATGCTAAAAGATGCCTTCACATTGCTTCCAAATTGTCTTTTCCTCTAACACTAAAAGAATTGATTCTACAAAAAATCCATCATAATGTGCTCAAATTAGAAATCTAAGGGTGCCATTATGTTTAGGACACTCAAAAACCCCTATCTAGGGTTTTCTTGAACTCAAAAAAGTTAAAAATTGAGAAAGATATATTTCTCCAAGCCAAGCTCTGCTATCTATCCTGCGAATTAATTAGGTGATAATTTCGGCCTTTATACCATCCATCGAGTGATAATTTCACCTAGGACTAGTGTGTTTTCCTTCTGAAGAAAGTGTATTTTGTCACCTGATTAAAACACGCCATAACCCTTTAAGTGCAAAAATTGGGTCACGTGGAGCGAATGGGGTTAACTGTCCACCCCCACCGGCTAAGCCCTCTACTTTAGATGACATTTTGCATATGTTGTCAATAGGGTTGGGGGCAGGGGCCAACTTCTTGCCTCCAACGGCTAAAGACCCTCACCTATGGTCATGGTCATATGAGTCAGCATGGGACTGGGGGCCAGCATGCACTGGGTGCCACCCAATCCACTCCCTCTGTCACGTCATAGTTTGTATTGTGTTGATGGAATTGAGGCTAGGTCAAAGTGCCCCGCCCCTCTCGCTAACTCTTGTCGTCAGTTGTATGCGTGCCCATGAAACTTAGGGCTATGGCTTCCTGGTTTCCCCTATCCACTCTACCATGATTATGTGATGATTAATGTGACCTAGGGTCGAGGCTAACTGCCCGAACTCTCTTCCCAAATGCCAAAACATATGAAAGTAAATATAACCTACGACCTCCACATGTCAAGAACCAAAGTTGTGGCGTGATGGTGGAGTGCAGAGTTGTGTTGTGGGAGGTTTAGGGGTTGAACCTCGTTGACGCCATTCGACCCTTAGAAAAAAATTAGCCAATCAAAGAGGGCCATGTGGTACCCTTCAATTGGGCGACATGGAAACCTCTTTTTGGGCCACCTCAAATCTTACTAACCAATAAAAAACTGCCACCTACAACATGTATGATGATGCCACATGTCAAAACATGATTGGTCCACATTGTACACAATTAGCTGATGATGTCACTTGTATGGCTTGTCCACTTAGCAGCCCAGTCAACCTTGTTGTTGACTTTTTAGCTATTGGTCAAAAACATCAGATTGTCATAAATTCTTCATATGATGTTGGATTGAGGAGATTGAAGCGTCATTGGAATTAGGACAACAAGCACTGAGAATTGACACTAGTTTTGCGAGATTCTAAATTGTTTTAGTTTTTACCCTATTTTATATCTTCAGATCAAAACCTCATGGATTTTCCTATAACATTTTTGTAATTTTATGAAACAATGTTTCTTTTGCGATATCTACATAATTTGTTGGCATTTATGGATACTAGTTGATTATTTTCCTCTTTACTTTATGTTTCCTGGTATATAAATATTTAGTATTTTCTTTCTTCTAGAGGTTTTTCCCGCGTACAATTTATTTATAGCATCTTTCCGGTGAAATAAATATAATACAGTTAATGTCATAATCATTCACAATGTTTTTATATATATATATATATATGTTGAGTCCTATAACCCAAGACTGTTGCTAGTCCCTGTGACCCATCTTATTCAACTCAGGATAAACCTGAAAGAAAACCCTGATGGAATATCTCCCTTGGGGTTTTCAATGGTTTCAACTAAAAACTCACCGTGTAGTATGAAAAAATTTACTATATTTTAGCATAGAGCTTAGATGCATAACAAAAATCCTTTCTTAGAAGCAATTTCAACTATTGAACGAGAATCAACTTCTTTAAACTATAGTCTAACTGCAAACATAAATTTCCACATATCTAAATTCCTTACAACAAATTTTCATTCTCAACAAAAACATTGGTTTTTTTTTTTAAATTCAGCCACAACAATTCTATCCCATGAATATATGTATCTTCATTACAATTTTCCCCTTACCTGCACTTGTTTCTTGACAACCTATAACCAAATTGTCTGTAATATAGAATCCATTTCAGTTTTAGCGTCATCACATAAATGTAACTACTTATCTAATATTTCCTTCAAAATTACGCCAGAGCCTTCCACTTTTCTCACAACCTTGAACTAGCAGTTTCCCTCTAAGCTTTTCCCCTAGCTATCAGATAAACAAGGAAGATTTATGAAAGTAACTCCCCCTTACCCTATTCAGTCTAATACAAACTTTTTTCTTAATTTACTGGTCTTTTTCTCCCAATGATAAGGGTTATCTAGGTATTATCTTTCTCTCCCACAATATCGATTCCAAAATCATCCACAAGGTATTTCTCTCCACCTTATTACTATTCAAATGGGTTGTATTCTCTCTTTTTTTTTTTTTTTTTAATTCTTCTTTCCTAGTAAGCAAAACCCACCTTATTACCATTCAAGTGGTTTGTATTCTCCTTTTAAGTTTTTCTTCCCAGTAAGCAAAACCAGTGAGCTGTAGAGAGGCATTCCTAGCTTTTATTTCCCACGCCCATTGAATTAATTTTTATAATAATCATCGTTTTAAATATTTTTATTACATATCATTTATCAAAATAGGATAAATAACATCATTTAAATTTAATAGTTTCCTTATCACTCTTTAGAAGATTTAACAATAATTTTTTTTATAAAGAAAGTGAACATGATAAAAATAAATTTAAAAAATATATAGTTTTAAAGATTTTGAATGAGTAAACTTATTAGGATAATTTTCTCTTTAATAAAATGCTTACTCTGATATCAATTTCGTAAATGGGCTAATAAATGGAGTTTCAGTATATAATTAAGTATAAAAATTAATTTAGTTGGGTTATTTTTGTTTTCTAAAGTGTAATTATAATTGAGAGTTGGGTTAGAGTATATTTATAGCTATTTTTGTTTGGCTATGAGTTTATCTTTGGTTGAAATAGGTTAATGGTCCAAGACTCATAAGCATGTCGCAGGAGTTATTCTACTCAAGAACATATAGAGATGACCATCCTGGCTGCTAATTTGACAATTAAATTATGATAAATTTACCCTACAATAAAAAAAATCATAATTAAAAATTAAAACCACTGAAAAGTGCCATTTAGTTTGGCTGCTAATTTGACAATTAAATTATGATAAATTTACCCTACAATAAAAAAAATCATAATTAAAAATTAAAACCACTGAAAAGTGCCATTTAGTTTGGGATGAAGGTAACCCTGATCTTCTAACCAAGCACATGCGTAGCGAATATAGTAACCTTCTCAATGTGTTTTGTGAGTTCGACGGGTTCCAGTACTGTCCGCTGTAACATCCAGCTCCCCATATTCTCTTTGTTCTTACGGGATGTCTAAGGATATCGCTACTGCGCGTGATGAATTGAATGTATTAATAGAGGACATTTTCTTCGCTCAACTAGAAAAGTCGGATGAAGGCAACCCATGTTTGACATAGCAGAATCCTTGCCAAATCCCAACCCTCAGCTGTGAAGTCCGCTTCCAAATAAATCCACAAGGAAACATCGTTAGAAGGTTGTGAAAAAAATCAACAAAACTGCATTAGCGTATGAACGCCGACGTTGCCTTAAGGCGTACAAATCGCTTAAAATCAATAAAACAGCAAAACCCAAACGAAGTATAACATTGAAAGTCGTTGGATGACTAAAGTATTGGAAAGTTATGTTTACGGTTGTTCGGAAGTTACGCGCGCATATTACGGCAAGTTGACCTGAAGATAGAAGAATTTGTAATCAGTTTACTTTGAACCTAATTTATTCATTTCATGTTATTTACATGTTTATCACTTAATATATATATATATGAATGATTTGAAGACTCGTTCGGTAGGGATTTATAATTCCATTTTTAAAAATAAAATAAAATATTATTTAACTTAAAAAGTGAGTCTCGAGATATGATTATATTTATGTTATTGCGAGATATTATAACCTAATAAAAATAAATAAATTATTTCACTCTAACTTATAAATAAAATACTCCTATATCTATATGCAATAAAATAATTTAATATCAATTTTTAAAATATTAAAAAGAAACAAATAAAGTTGATATAGTTTGTATTTTCATGTTGAATTGGATACATAAATAAATCATTTTAATATCCCTGTTAATTAATTTATTTTAATATCCATGTTAATTCTAGGAAAATATATATGTGTATGTATATGAACTTCAATAAAATATTGTAACCTTCAAAAAGAAAAAGTAATTGAAACATTTCAAAATATATTAATAGTAGTTAAAAAATTCAATATCCATCATAAATAAAATATTTCACTATGTAAAATTAAGCAATATTGAAATATATTTAAAATTATATTAGTAAAAAAACTTTAACATCCACAATATAATCTATAAATAAAATATCCCATGTTCATGTTAACTAAATGAGTCCATCAATGTCATTAAGGAAGGACTCGCTTGGCGTACTGGAAATGGTGAGGAGGTGCGACTGGGAATAGATGCATGCTCTGGATGTGGTAATGCACACATTCTACCATTGGAGCTCACACAACTTCTTGCAACAGACGACATCACTTAGCTCTCTCATATTGTAGACGTTAGAAACTCATCTGGGATCTCACATAAATTGTTTAATGCACAGTATCTTAGGATTCCAAGAAGATGGAGCAAGTTGTGGCATCATTTTATTGGTGGATTGGAAGAAGCCCACATTAGAATTAATTTACAGGATGATGAAATCATATAGGCAACTGCACCACATGGTCAATACAGCCCCAGTGAAGGATACTCAACACTAATTACTTCACAGGTTCTGGAGAAGGTAATCTTGTGGTGGTGCCCAATATGGAAGCTAAAATTACCTCACGAAACCCACCTCTTCATGTGGTGTATACTATCGAATATAGTGCCCACGAAGGACAACCTAAAGAGTTGTGCATTACATGGTCCTTCTAGATGTAGTCCGTGCAAAAAGAATGTTGAAGATATTGAACATCTATTGCTTCATTGTCAAGTGGCTTGTCATGTGTGGACACAGATTACTATTTCCCTCAACATTGTGCTCAAATGGGAGGGATCTCATCTATCTGAAGTCTGGCAAAACTGGTGGAATGTTGCAACAACACAAAAAATCAGAAGCCTCCCTATGTTGGTCTGTTGGGGTATTTGGCTGACCAAGAATCACATTATTTTTCAGGATGCACCAACTTTATGGCTAACCACTTATAACTACATTGCTTCTATTTATCATTTGATCCCTAAGGAAACAAAAAACCAACAGGCTCGGGTCATCATTCCTGAAGTTATTGATAAGAATATTCCCTAGGCATATTTTGATGGGTCGACACAAATCATTGGATGTGGGGGTGGGGCGATACTACACATTAATGAATAGGAGTATTTCAAGCTTAAATTTGGATTAGAGAGAGGCACAAATAATTACGTTGAACTAAATTGTCTCACGTAACTTCTTATTTTCACTTTGGAACAAAACTGCCATAGAATTCAAATCTTTGGGGACTCCAAGCTTGTTATTAATTGGATCACTTTGGAACAAAACTGCCACAGAATTCAAATCTTTGGGGACTCCAAGCTTGTTATTAATTGGATCAACTATACATATCATTGTCACGTGCACACACTCAGAAATTATGCAATCTTTTATGGGTTCTGGTTTTTTTTGTGATTTTTTGTCCTAACATACGCGTTGTGAATTACCGACTCCTTATTAAGGAGGAAGGCCCTTCTCCTTTAGCATGGAATTCCATGCTATATAGGTAGTGTAGTGGTTAAAAATTATAATTTACATATAGGCTATGTTATTTTAGTTCTTGTTGTAATTTTTGTTTTCATTGTTACAAATTCGTATTGATACATTGTAGCTATTGTTGATTGAACTAAGTTCCAGAATAGATGATAGATATTTCTCGTGTAAAAACATAGCTATTGGATTGATATTCACTAATTGTGAGTTGCTACTATTAATTGTTGGTACAATTTTGTGGTTTGCTGCTAAAATAGAATGTTAATTTATTTTTGTTATATTTTGTTACAATTTGTACCATCAATGAATGGGTTGACTAGCTTGATTTGATTGAATGGTTTATGTGATTTATTTCAAGGAGTGTTTTTTTTTTCTTGCAAAGAAAATATAGAATAAATGAGTGATATTTTATTCTACATAGGCGATTTCATTTTCAACATTATGTGCAAAGTGTTATTTGTATGACAGTTTAACAGTGATAACATTATTTTGTAAGAGTGAAGTGTTTCAATGACTTTTGGTTGGACCAAAGGCCACCATATAATAGAATAAGCTTAGCAGTAAATTGGTATCGATTAATGTTAGTTATTAGTTGTTGCTTGCATATATTGTGTGCAATAACCTTGAAATAAACAAACCTACCCTAGTTCACAATTTATGTGTGAAAAGTTAATCTATTTTATTAGGAAGAAATTAATTCACCCAACATTTTGGTATCATTATTGGGGAGGTTATTAAAGGTGCATAGGTCTAACTAGGATTGTTTCTTTTCTTAGATGCATTATTGAATAGAGTGCATTAGGATTGTTTCTGACTTTGTGGTGATAGGGTGGTGAGATGATAGGTAAGAACTTAAGCATGCCTCGATAGACTAAAGTGGAATTTTCCTCATAAAGAGTTAAGACACATAGATTACATGAATAGAGAATAACAAAAAAAAATGCTCCCAAGAAATACTAACCACACAGAAAAAAGTGGGCCTGGGGGAAGAAAATTCAAGACCTAGGATGAGTAGCATTTATTCAGGAATAATCATCTTCCCTAAAAATAAATTCTTAGAAAGAAGAATCCCTTAAATTATCCATTGTTTAAATTGTTCCTCAGAGGGAGGAATCTCAAGGGTAATCCTTTTTGGGAGCAAATATTTGAGAGGTAGAATATTGTGATCCCTCTACCTTAGAAGCACGTTTAAGATTTTTTGACTTCTCTATATAATAAAAAGGAGAATATTAGGACTTCTTAGAAGGACATAGAGGTAAAATGAACATAATTTTGAATACCGTTAACTAATTCAAAGGAATAAGCATCCTCCTGACAATTTTATCCCAAAATCAAGAAGTGTTGTAAATCATCTTTAACACCCATTGGAAAAAATTTCATAGTTAGGAGACACATTAGTACCTGAAATAATTTTGTAGAACACTCAAATTTTGTTGAAGAATCAGATGGAGGATGACACAGTTACCACCTTTGAATTTCCTATTGGAATCATCCAGGGGAAAGCTCTAATGAAGAATATTCCTTTATCGTCCCTCAAAAATTTTTAGGGCACAACTGATCCGAATTTAAATAGAAACACAAAAAATTACAGATATAGCCATAAATACAATGATGCAACAAAAATAACACTTCATTTCATTAATATCAAATACTGAAATATGCTTACAAACAGAATGGAATAAGATTAGCTCAGGTGATGGTAGCTTATCTCTTAGAAGAGATGTAGCAACTACATGCCTCTAAACTAAGTTACAATGAGGCTCAAGGGCCTCTTTATTATTGAATAATAAGAGAAACCCCTAAACAAGACAAACCCTAACCCGAAGAGAGATAACACCAAGAGTTTATGGGCCCCGTTGGGGTTAGTTGGGCAGGAAACATCTCGCAGTCGTAACTTGGTCATATTATCTTTGTTTGACACGTATGATAACTCATAGGAAAGATATCTCTGAGGACTAAGCTTTTGATCTGATAATCATGAAATCACTGGAGATATTTTACCAAAAACTATTGTTTAGGGCCTTAAAATGGCTCCGGAAGTCGAAGACCTGGAAAACCGCTAAAAATAATAATTTTTGCTACAATTAAGGAAACTAAAAAACTGAAAGAGGCAATGGTGGGGGTCGAAGTGGAATAGGCGGGTGGTCGCCAACATCAACCTGGATCATTCCTCCCCACTTAGGAAGCAATGGTCCCCATTATGTTGAGTTCCTCCATGAGATGGGGAAATTTCTATTGAACTTGGTCCCTAGTGAGTTGTTCTACAATATCTGATGTGTCCAGTAATGATGGGAAGCATGGTCGAAGGCTATCCACATTTAACACTCGGTGCAAGCCAAGGAAAGGGGGAATGTTGTGCTCCAAAGCATTGTTTCCCATAACCTTGGTAATGGTGTGAGGACCATATTAGAGTGGTCTGAGCTTCCAATGGGCTCTTGTAAGGCATTCTTTCTTCAAATGCAACCGGAATTTGTTGCCTACTTGAAAATTGTGTGGCACTCGATGTTGATCATGTCATTGCTTGTATTTGCCATTTTCGATAATGAAGCGATGATATATCGACCCGTAGTGTAGAGGTGCTCCAGGATTTAGATCGAATGAATGCTTGACTTGATAGTGCAATGGTACCCTTGTGGGTGAGGACAAGATGTCCTTGTATCTTTCATGACCATATCCAATTGTTTCTGCTACGTGGAGGAACCCTTCCCCGGAGCAATGGATGTGGCTACGATCTTCCCTTTACTTTGAGAGCGAATGAAAAAAAAAAATTCCTAGTCTTAGAGATGATCTTACTGCATTTCTTGGTAGAGATCAAAGAGGTGGCAGTAGGTGGGGCTACTTACGATATCCTATGTAATCTATTACCCAAACAAATAATCACAGAGTGAGGTCTTGACTCATATACAACATGTCGCTTCCAGAAGTATGGTTGTCCTAATAATACATCACAAACATCGAAAGGAGCAACATCACACAATACCTCCTCTGTGAAGGGCTTGATGTTGTAGGGAAGGTGACAATGCTGGTTGACTCAGAGATCTCGTCCTTGGTGAAGCCACCCGATGTTGTACAGTTGCAGGTGTGGTATGGTTAGTAGGCCTAGCTGCTTCACGACCTTTGCTGAAATGAGTTTCTTTTGGCTTCCACTGTCCACAATAAATTGCAGCGGTGAACCCTTCACCCACATTTGTGACTGGAAAAGATGCTCCCCCCTGGATGTTCGAGCTCATTCTTTTGGATCTTGGTGGTGGAAAAAGTGGCACTGGGATCTGCATCACTAATCTGCTTCCCTTTATCATTACTGTTATCGGGTTCTAACTCAAGGTTGGAACATCCATCTGATTCTGAAGCCTTCAACTCAGCCACCAACGATTGCTTAGCCCGACACTCACTTGTGTTATGAGTGGGCCTATTATGGATCTCACACCACTTTCCTGTGTGATGTGTCCTTATTTGACTTAGTGGTGGTGTTCTTTTCTTGCAACTTTGAAGAGTTTTCTTGGGCCACCCCACCTTGGATTTGTCATTTATTCTTTGGATTCACAAATCCAAAGTCTCTCTTATTTTGTTTAAACTTCTGCTCGATCTTAACAGCGTATTGGTACATTGTGCCAAGAAAGGAGATGTCTAGGAATTCCATCTCGTCTCGGATGTACCTATGTAGGCAGTCGTGGTATCTGAGTACCAAATTCCACTTAGAATCCTTGATACCCAACTTTGTGTGAAGGGTATGAAAAATATTGGTAAACTTCATCATGTCTTGCTCCCTTCCCTACTAAAGCATGGTCCACTTTATGTATTTATCCTCATAGCTTCCGACAAGGTAGTATTGCTCCTTGATGACATCTCAGAATGAATTCCAGGTGGGTGCGCTAAAAACAGTGAGGTCGTACATTCATCCTTTTGCTCATAGTAGGTTACCCACTAGTCCTTGATGTGGGGGCTGATTTTGAGAAGTGTAAAAGTGACATTTTCCTGGCTGGAAAAATCATGAACATAAAAATATCCTTCTAGCAGATTTAACCATTTACCTATGACATCCACATCTATCTGACCCTCAAATATTGGAATGTCAAAGTTAACTTGTACCTTAAAGGCTATGGCACTTCTAGAGTAGCTGCTGGAAGTGGATTTGTTGCCCCTGGGTAGCACTAAAGGGTCTAGGCAATGTTTTCCATCATCATGTTCCTTTGTCACTCAAGGGCTTCTTCGAGAAATATTTGGATAGGATCTCGTACGCCCTCATCTTTCTTTTCATCTGCCTTGGGAGGCTGTCAAGATTTTCTAGGCCGGTCTTGCAAAGGCTCGACCAATTCAAGCCCCAACTCTTATATCCCGACTTTGTTGGGGACATCCAAAGAAAAACAGAGAAAGAGTAGGCGAATCTGATACCATTGATCTAGATTTGAACAGGAACACAAAAAATTACAGATATAACCATCAATACAGAGATATAGTAGAAATAACACTTCATTTTATTAATATCAAATACTGAAATACACTTGAAAACAAAATGGAAATAAGACTAGCTTGGGCAATGGTAGCTTATCTGTGAGAAGAGATGTGGCAGCTACATGCCTCTAAACTAAGTTCCAATTAGCCTCAAGGGCCTTTATTATTGAACAATAAGAGAAAACCCTAACCTGAGGAGATGTAACACCAAGAGTTTATGGGCCCCGTTGGGGTTAGTGGGGCAAGCAACTTCCTGGGGTCGTAACTTAGTCATATTATCTCAGTTT
The DNA here is from genome assembly GCA_000404065.3 of Pinus taeda. NCBI lineage: Eukaryota > Viridiplantae > Streptophyta > Pinopsida > Pinales > Pinaceae > Pinus > Pinus taeda. The sequence continues at coordinate 183,607 of APFE031208229.1, forward strand.
GACACGTATGATACCTCATTGGAAATATATCTTCGATGAATACATATGCTATTGCGATCTCCACAGAAATCGCTAAAGGAATTTTGCCAAAAAAACATCATTAAAACAACTCTGGAAGTTCAAGACCCAAAAAACTGCTAAAAATAGTAAATTATGCTACAATTAAGGAAACTGAAAAACTAAAAGAGGCAGTGGTGGGGGTCTAAGTGGAATAGGTGGGTGGCCACCAAAATCCATCTGGATCAACAACCAATGAGGACATGGATACTTTTCTCTTTGAGTTCAATGTTTTATTTTGAATTTGCCATTGCACCTCAGTTGCCCAGAAATTAAAATTTTTCTATGCTACGTTGAAATGAGATGCATTAAGATGGCTCATGGGACTTGGTGGGGCATCTATTTCTTCTTGGGATGACATGAAGAAAAGATTTTTGGAAAAGCATCAAGATTATTTGTAACTAGGGATCAAAGGGAGGAACTTCTTAGATTTTCCGAGAGTGAGGAAGAGAGATTGGAATATCAAATTGAGCACCTTTAATACTACTTACATAGATGATTTTATAAATATGTTGAACCTCATGGGAAAGTGAGACATATCAAAGGAATTCTATGATGACATAGTTACACTTTATTTAGTGAGCTCAATAGGATCAACAAGAACAAAAACTTTGGCATAAAATGCTTCTATTAAAATACAATAGTGAAATAATGGTGGGGTAAGAAGGGAATAAATTAGCAATCTATTGAAAATTTAAAAATGATATTATTAATTCTCTCTATTGTGAATTATATATGTTATAGGTGAAACAAATCCAGATTGAGACTATGAAAGCTCTGTCAATATTATGTCATAATTATGAAAAGAAGCACCCCCTTAGAGAGTTCTCACTTAATAATGTGGAAGTATTTAATAGCTATGAGAAAGAGAATTCTACATGACACTTCCCATTGTTGTCAAGATTAAAAAAAGTAATCAAGGAATGAGGTGAAGAGGCTAAGTCAGAACACTTCATCGTCTCCAAGAAATAATGGCAAGCTCAGCCACGGGGTATGAATCAAGACCCCTCGTCTTCTTTCAATACCTAGCCTAATATGTATAATCCTCAGTAGGTTTTTTAATAAATGCGATATTCTATACCTTGGTAGTTTCTTATCCATCCTCTATTTTAGTAGTCGATGCCTTGGCCCCAATGGCCTTCTCCTCAAAACTAACCATTTTCATGGCCTCAAGGATGGCATGGAAGCTCTTTTCTAAGATAATTTCCTGTCTAATTACTCATGCAACAACATCAAATGCCACTCCCTTCCAATACAACAATAAGTAATCCTCCTCTATGACCCTAGTTACATGTACAAACAACCTAAATCAAAATAATAAGGTGGCACAACAAATTGAAGCACCCATTTTCTCCATTTACCATATCTCCATCATTAGATGTAATGAAGTGTAATTGCATTAGGGAAAGATACTAAATACAATTTTTTTTCAAGAAAATAGCACACAAACAAACACACACATACATAGCAAGGAGCCCTCCTCATAAATTGATACCCCTCCTCATAAATTGATACCTTGACATGCCTACTGTAACACACACCAATTACCAATGTTTTATGGCTATTTATTGTTATGACTTTGGATTTTATATACTTTTATACCTTAACAATAAGAATATTTATCATGATGGTTTCTTTTATTCTATTGTGATGATACATATGTTTCATACCACAGAGTTTCCACATAAACATGGTTTCATGAGCCCAATTATACCCTGGAAGGCATATGTCTAAAAGCACAATTTCTTAACTTGATTGTGACACCTCACCTAGCTATGTGATATGCCAGAGAGGGAATGGTTAATTTCTAGGTTGAAAGATATGAGGGTGGTCATTGCTTTGGTCGGGCACTTAGGGAAATTACTCGCCCCTTCTTCGTCTCTATCATCATTTTCATCCTTACATTTCACTGCTTGGTGCTCTGTGAGTAAATGATGGTTTTGAGGTTGTATTCTCTCCTAGTTATTCAAATTATGGCTAGTCTATTTACAAGGTGAGATTCTGCCCCTAGTGAGAGAATTCTATTAGACTCATTTATTTTTGTTCACGAAAGTTGTAACAAAGCTTATTTACAAATTAAAAATCTACATGTTATAAAATAAAAGCAAATATCTATGGTTAAAACAATGTTGTTTCATGTTTAGATATGTGTGTGTGTGTTTAGAGTATATATTATTTTTTTATAATTAATTAGGCCGATAGGCCTTCCTTTGAATGAGTTTAGTTGTCTACCTTTTGATTCTCTGATTGACATTTGGCGTCCAACCGACATCTTGTTTAATTAACATTTGGCATATGTTCTCGGACTATTCCTCCCTCACGAAAACTGATTTCAGATTTCTGCTCCTCTTGCTTTCCACTTTGTGTTCTTCCACTGCTCTTCCAGGACCTGCTGCAATAACTTGTCCGCCAATCTTACAGGAAATCCTGTGTTTTTTATAAGAGCGACGTGTTTTGTTGTGGATTCGAACTCGATGATTTCTTTGTCTGAGTGATAGGGATTGAGGTTGGGATTTGGGATTTAGTAGTCATTCGGCCTTTTGGAGGTGTTGATGAGACCTTAGATTCAAAGAATCTACAAGATTTTTTTCTTTCTTGAGTTCAGAGAGAGAGAGGGGGCCTTGAGAGAGACTGGTTTCAATAATTTCCTTTCCTTCCATGGTTTTTTTACGCTTGCCGATTCAACAAATTGCAAGGAGTAGCTCGATCAACCTCAAGCACTTCTGTGATGGTATGTGCTCTTGAATTATTATACACTACTTTGTTATTAATGGTAAATTCTTTGCTTGGAAGAATTTGGAGATGGTATAAAACTTTAGATTTCATTGGTAAATTTTGTTTGGAAAATGGGTCATTTCACCCTCAATCTGTTACTCGAGATTGTTTGAGCCAAAGATTTAGCCTCTCTACAACGAATTTTGGTTATAGATGGCTTGTTAGAGCTCGGCGTGTCTGTGACTTATTCAATAGCATCCAGGACAAATTAATTTAGATTTTCAACGATGAAATCTGGCTAGAAAATGGCGGCTTTTGCTATGTAGATCAAATCAGGCTATTTTTAAGGATTTTAGACACTTACGACTATTATATTTCTCGGCTGCTATTTTTCGTTAAGTGCTTTAAAGGATAGGCTATCGAGCTTATGCTCGAACAATGCAACACTCAGTAGAAAGGAACTTGGGGCCAAGTGTTGTATTTTCTTAGTTGAATATGTCCTTTTCAACTTGTGTTCAAACTTTATAATACAAATATTTATCTATGCAGTGTATTAACTGCAAGATTCTATTTTGTGTAAAATGTTTTGTTATGCCTTTGAATGGCATACATCCTGATTGGAGCAATTTGCTGACGTCTCTATACTTATTTTCTCATCCATCCACCACAGTAAGTATGGACCAGCACTAAAGGTTATAGCATTGGTGTGTCGCAGGATTCAAGTTTAGCGCATTTTGCGAAAATGACTATGGATTCTTGCGAGGGACTTCAGGGTCATCTAGGCCTATAGTAGGTAAGAAGGTGACATTCTTTGGTAACTCGTACGTACTCGGTATCACAATGGTTGCTGTTATTGGTGGACTGTTGTTCTGTTATGACATGGGTATGCGCTCTTTTTGACGATTCTCAACTTTATCTGTATTTTAGTGAATTATTTGTTTCCTCTTTTATGTGTTTTTGATGGACATGAACAACTTTTAGAGCTTTTGGAGTCTCACCTTGTGTCGTTCAATTAACCAAGGGTCAAGGCCTTTGTAGATTTTATCTCAAAATAAATGTTACCTATGTAGATATTATTGAAAGCTATTAGTTCGAATTGACTCCTAGATGGTATTAGATCGAAGTGGCACCTAAATGATATTCGATCGATTCATGCTTATTAAAATTTGTTAATGAAGGACATCAAATGAAACCCACAAATAATGTATGAAGTAGGTATTTCACTTACCTTCATTTCTATGGTAGTGACAAGAACTTGATTTTGGGGCTCACCTCACATTCATTTCCAAACATGAGTGGATCATATACCTGGCAGACTTGATGCTTATATGTCAAATTTAATTAAAACTTATTGTTCTTAACATAATTTATTAATATATTGATTGCTAATTTAATTGAACTTAATTTGTATACCACTTTTGATATTGCCAAAACTTACATTTTCAGCAATATAAGACTTAAAACAGATTGAAGTAATCAGTTGATATATATCTTAACGTGTCTGCCTAGTCAGAAAAGGTTGATTCTGACTTTACTGCGACTTTAGGAAAAATCAACTAGCTTTCCAGGTGCACACTGCAATGTAATAATAGTTTGTATGTATGGATAAAATTTAATGTTTCTTATGAATGGTACTGATCCCTAGCCTGCAAAGTTGCAAATTGTCATATAAAGTAATTCCCTTGCTTCCAAACAGTTGAAGTCACAAAAGTAGTGTTCCCCTGGCATGTCTGAATCAAATATCTAAGCAATATCTCTGCTTCATAAATTAGATGAGAATTTGAATTACATGCAGTAAGGTCTAGGTAAATCTTGGCAGCATCTAGATTTTGATTGGCATTGTAAAACTGAAAATGGGCTGCTGCTTTTTAAATGCGATGTTATTGCTCTATTTATCACCCAGAAAAAAAGTGCAAGGTGAACCTGTTATTCCTAGCCTTTCTTCCTGAAGGTTTTGTAAAAGGTCTTCTTTTGAAATTTTTCTACAAGTTGAAGAACATGAATCAAATCGGCAAGAACATTAGATGGAAAATAAGTCCCATAGTTCACTAAATGTCTTTTCAAACAAATATCTTCTAAGAAAATACAGTAGAGGTTTTTATCCTTCAAATTTAGAGCTTATTCAATTTACATATTAAAAAATTATAGGGATGAAAATCTACATATCAATCAGCTAAACGTTGTGATGTTATTGACAACAAGAAGAGATTTTCATAATGGCCCAGGAGGATTATCTATGTGTCTAACATGCACTTTAGCAGTAGTAACTACAATTCCCCCAATTTTAAATGCAATGTCCAGTTCCACGACAAGATTCTATCTAGAAAAACTCTTACCAGTTTAGTAGTTGTGCCCTCCCATGCGCCATCAAAATCTCTAATGTGGATAGCATTTTGGAGTGATTTAGCATAAGAGAGGTCCAATTCTTATCTCCACATCATTCCTGAGACATCCTTTTCTTATTTTAAAATGGACGCTAGTTTTGATTTAGATTTATCCTTAACTGATAACACCTACATTTTGGGTTGTATGTGTATTTATGCAAGCGTGTAAGAAACAAACAGGGAATTGCGAAAATTATTGCTATTCTAGAGTTGATTGCTGTATCCAAGATAGATGTCATTATGAAGCTATATGTTTAAACAGAGTGTTGACCATCAAACTTCAGCTTTCTTTCGATGACAGAAGCAACAAGGTAGTAGAATGCAAAGTAATAGTTTGTCCAACATCTAAGCCTTTAAACAAGAAAATTCAAACCATAACTAATTATAGTTTATAGGAAACTAGATACAGAAAGGAAAGAAATTGTAATAGCTACAAACTTTAAAACAATCCATCTAATTGGTTAAAAAATAAGAAAGGACACAATTAGAAGTGTTGAAAGCATCTCATATCTAAGTTTATTTAAAGGAGCAATACAAAAGCAGAAAACTTCCAAGCTGTAAGTAATGAGACAAAAACAAGTAAATAGTTCACACATGTAGAGCCCATGCCCCTAGGATGACCATTTTCTGTTATGAGGTTTGCTGTGAATAACCTAGGAGACTACCTAAATATATTCACTGGTGCTGAAGACCAAAAAGCGATTTTTGTTAGCAACAAGCTACCAATGTCTCTAGAATGATCTCTGTTTTATGGTCTGCTGTGAATAACTTGGAAAACTACCTAACCTGATTAACTGGTGCTTAAGACCAAGAAATCATTTTTCGAGAAGGAAGGAAATATTGAAGATTTTGTTATGAGATATTAGGTGGTAATATATCCTTTCTCTACGATGCTAACTCTCTTGTGAGGGATGCCTTCACCAATGCATCTCATTGAATAATCATAGATCAACAACCAGGTGAATTGTACAAAATTTTTACACAATAACAGAAGGTAAGTCTCAAATGTTGTGTCTTCTATGGCATGATATGGTTTACTAGGTCCTAATAACATGAATCATTTATCTATAAAGGAAGAACCCCTAAGAAAAAGAGACACGGTTAACCTTCAAATAAAACAGATGCGTTTAGGAGCTTTGTATCTCTTGAAATGTGTTACACTGTTACACCCAAGCTATTGCATGAAAGAGGGGAAACCACAGTGATGAACTAAAAGTAGCTAATATGGTATTTAAAAATAAATAAATAATGTTTTGGTAAAGGAGAGAGAGGTCCAACTGAATTATAAAAATTGGTGTATTCAAAGCCAGTTGGCTGAGACTGGTTTTGGCCATTTTCAGTTGAAACCAATTGGTCAAACCCCTTTTGTTTTGCACTAATCAAAACTGGACGATCATAGTTGTTCTCCTCTTTAAAAAATCACTACAACAAAACCCTGTGATTAGCATCCATTTTTGCTTCCTTTTTTGCGTCTAGAGACCACTTTTGGTGCTATTTGTGTCCATTTATCAAATATGGTGCAAAAATTCATGCAAAATTTTCACCGAGTTTTGCAACAAGTCTTACATCAAGTTTAGCACCAGGTATTGTAATAGGTTTTGCACCAATTTTTACACCACGTTTTACGCCAAGTTTTATGCCAAGTTTTGTGCCATCCTTTGCACCATGTTTTGCGTCAAGTTTGGAACCTAATTTTGTTTCACCATCTTTTGCATCCTCTATTGCATCTACTTTTTGCGCCTACACTTGCATCAACTTTTTCATCATCTCTTGCATCCTCTTTTGCATCATTTTTTAAATCATTTTCTGCATCCATTTTTGCATATTTTTTGCATCCCCTTTGTGCCAAGTTTTGCATCGAGGTTTGTGTCTAGTTTTTGCATCTAATTTTGCATCTACTTTTGTTGCATTGACTTTTACATCTTGTTTTGCATCCATATTTACATCCTCTTTTTCATCTGTTATTGTGTCCACTATCGCATCCATTTTTCTTGTGCATAATTTCACCTAGTTTGAAACTCCCTTTGCACCCTTTTTTGTTCTAAGTTTGCTCACGATTGCATCCTCATATACATCTAGGTTCATCGACTTTTACATCTATTTTTAATCCCTTTTTATATCCACTTTTGTGTCAAGATTTGCATTAGGTTTTGTGTCTCATATTGCATCTACTTTTGCATAGAATTTTGTTGCATCAACTTTTGCATCATATTTTACATCCATTGTTGTACCCATGTTTATGCCCACTTTTACATCTCTTTTTGCATCCTATTTTTCATTTTCATTTGATTCTTTTTTTGTATCTATCATTACATCCACTTTTGTTGTGACACAATTTGTGCCATGTTTTGTTACTGTTGTACCCACGTTTTCTTCCAATTTTGCATCCATCTTCGCATCCTATTTTGCATCCATCTTCGCATCCTCTTTTGCATAAAAAATTGCATCTTTTTTTGCATCCACTTTTGTGTTGGGTTTTGCATCTCATTTTTCATCTTATTTTGCATATACTTGCATTGCATCCATATTTTGCATCCAATTTTGTTTCTCATGTTGCACCCGTGTTTTCATCCCTTATAGCATCTTGTCTTGCATCTAAGTTTGCATCCTTTTTTTTGTCTATTATTACATCCACTTTCTCATCCACTTTTTTTGTGCTACGATTTGTGCCATATCTTATGCCTCTCGTTGCAACCCACATTTTCTTCCACTATTGCATCCACATTTGCATCCTCTTTTGTGTCCAAGTTTTCATCAAATCTTGTTTATGTTTTTTGCATCCCATTTCGAATCTACTTTTACATCCACTTTTGATTCGTCCAATTTTGCAAATAATTTTGTGTTCACTATTGCACCCATGTTTGGCCCATGTTTACATCCCTTTTTTCATCCAATTTTTCCTCCTTTTTGCATTCAAGTTTGTGTCTTTTTTTTTTACATTCATTGTAGTATCCACATTTGTTTCGCCACAGTTCATGCTAAGTTTTATGCCTACTATTGTGCCCATGTTTTCTTCCACTTTTTCATCCATGTTTGAATCCTATTTTTTGTTCAAGTTTGCATCAGCTATTGCATCTAATTTTTCATCCACTTTTGTGTCAATTTTTCTGTCTTGTTCTGCATCTACTTATGTTGTGTCCACTCTTCATCCAAATTTACGTCTATTTTTACCCCCATTTTTTTTGTTCACTTTTCCATCCCTTTTCCAACACACATCATATTTTTTGCATTGATGATATTTCTTATGACATTGAAAATTATGAACAACTGATGACAATGTCAATAATTATAACGATGATGATAATGAAGATCATGACGATGACATGAATTGTGATTGTTATGATAATGAAAATGATGATAAAGATGATGAGAGTTACAATGACAATGATGATGATGATGCTAATGACATTGGCCATTCTTCCCAATTTTTAAATGTTGTCATGGTCAAAATCATAATAATTATCTTTGGCGTCATCTTCCAAGTCATCATCATCTGATTATCATTATCATTATTTTCATCTTGGTCATCATTAAGAATAATAATGGCATGAATGATGATTATGATGTTCATGATGAAGATGACAACAATTATGATAAAAATTATATTAGTTATGATGATGGGGATGATGACAATTATAATGACGACGATAATGGTAGTAATGATGATGATCATCGATCATCTCTAAAAAATAAAGTTTTTATTTTACTTGCATATATCATGTGTCCTAATAACCCTTTTCGAGCACTCGTAACATTTTTCAGGTTGATGATATTTCTTATGATGCCTATAATTATGAAAAATTGATGACAATATCCATAGTCATGATGATAATAATGGTGATGATGATGATGAAGACATGAATGGTGATTATGATGATAATGAAATGATGACAATAATGATGACAATGATGGTGGTGATGATGGCGATAATGAAGATGATGACCCTCCATCTAAACTAGGGAGGTACTCATAATGAGACAAAAAGGTACTCTCAAGTTGAAATATTCATATAAGAAGGGATCTGGATTGATAAGCATCAATGATGATTTACATCATCATAGCCGACATTTTCAAAATAGTAAGGCCTTGACTAACAAGTTTATCTCTCCATTAGATCAGAGCACAATGTTGGGAGGCATAAATTTGGACACCACTGCCTCTCTAGGCACTTACCCCACCAGGATGTTCACTAGGTATGTCCTCACATGATCATTTCCTAATCCACTATCATAATATTTGACACCAGGAAATGTCAATCCTCATGACTATTCTTATCTTGGATTAATGTACTTGACTTAAGGCGATTAGTCCTAGTCAAAGTCCAAACTCTCAAAGAATATTGGTCCCAGATGTTTACCTAATCCACCATTCTCCCTACTGGTGCCTTTACTAGGCTTATGATTGTTAGTCCTGGCCATAGTACATGACACATGGATAATATGGTGTCTACCCTCACTCCCTCTCAACCAGAGAGGAGACATCCACAAGCATAAGATTTTCTCAAGAATACCCATCATTTTCATAGAGAATAACATCATTAATTTGTTTTCATCGCATGACGCCTTTATGATTAAGCATTCATAGATTTGTGGCAAAATATTTCCCCTTTTGTCATTTGTGATGAAATAAAATCAAAAAGTGAAAGCCAAAACCATTAAAGATACACTATATTGATTTATCTAAGTCTAAACTCTAAGGTTGAAGTGAAAATTCATGTAAATATTATACCTATGAGTTGTGCCAAACTTATGAAAACCTTATTCCCTAAGTCCTATATTTAAGAAAATAAAAAAGAAATAAAAATAAGGGCCAATGAATGGTAACTCATGTATTCAATTCCTCTTTGAAAAATATATGAATATATACACTCCTAGTCACACTTGATCACATGTTTGTGATGGTTAAATCATGAATTCCTCTTTTCTCCTTGCATTTTCACTTCATCATTTAAGCACCTAATTGGGGACCTAGGGAATGTTTGTTGCCTAAGGCTTTCATGTATACTCTTGGTTTACTTATGTCACACTACTGTCAATTTATGTGACGGAGTGAAATACATAAGTTTGTGGAGTTATTAGAGCAGTTTATTAAGTTAGTCACCACACACACATGTATTACATCTCATTGATCCACATGTGTGGGTTGGAGATTCATTGCTTGACAACTTTAATGGAGACTACTTTATGGCTTTAATGGTATAGCTTACAAAATATCTTGTTAAACATTGCGATTCATCCTTTCTTTTCCTTGAGACACTTGATAATATTGAAGTCACTCCCAATAATCCATGGAGATGGGGAGTATAAATTACTTGTGATAGAAATAGAATTGAGAAATAGAGGTTTTCCATTTGAGATATTGGAGTCATAGACATTAGATACATGGTAGTAGTCCTCGATGTCAATTAACTAAAATTGTATTTTCATAATGCGAAAAGAGGTAAACATATTGGTAATCTTGATGTCTTGATCATTTCAAATAATAACCATTCCACCCAAGTATCTCTAAGCATCAATCACTACTACTTGGAAATTCATCCCCCATTTTCTAATTATATGAGGTAGAACCTCACTTAATATTTTTGCTTCTTATATCAACATTATTGATGGGTGCTTTGCATACCATTTTTCTTTTAGGAGTCTTTGTTTTCCTTTACTATTGAGGCCCTTCGTGTTCCATGAGACTATTTTCATCGAGAATTTACATATAAAGGAAGTATATTGTGACTAAAAAAAACATGTCTCAAGATTTAAGTGCTTGGACAATTCCACTTCATGACTTCTATATTTCCTTAACCTGGGACCAAATGGTGAACTTGATGGCCTTAAGGGAAATTGACCAATGAAAATCTAAAAAAGAGGTGACTTTTGACTTTATTACATACAATTTAATATACTAAAAAAAATATCCACAACAATTTCATCAATCAATGAATCATTCAAAAGAATATTCAAAACAATTTCATGAAGCAATGAATCATTGCATTATAAAATACAATCTATAAACATTTTGGGAACGTTTTGCTAAAACATGCTTAAAAACCAACATATTTAACAATAATATGGACAATAACACATTTTGATAAATTAAATAACATATTATCAAGCCTAAAAAATGTCACTAACAGAAAACTATAAAGCATGCAACTAATGTAACTGACCACTCAAGGCCACCATAAGACAATTAATCTATTAAGATCAAGATTAATGGGGACAAAGATCTACAAAGGACAAAGGCAAACCTATTTTAACTTTATTGTTTTATTAGCCTGGTTCAAGATGAACATTTGAAGATATCATGAAGAACATAATTAGTTTTATTACATTAAGAAAACCCAAGCACATTCTATAACTTAGCAAGGAAAAAATGTATAACACCCATCTTAGCGACACAACATATGGCATTGAGTTACTTTTTTATATATAATTTAAACTCCTACCATAAAATCACAAATTTAGCATGAATGGAATGTTTAAAATCCATTTTTATAAAAACAAAATATAATTTTTCTTATAGAAAAAAAATACCAAAAACTAAATATATTTTTTTAGAAAATAAAAAAATACAAAAACTAAATATATATTAAAAAAAACTAAAACATAAACAAACTAGAATTTGAATTTGACACTCTTGTTCACTTTTGGAAACTCATATGGTGGAATGTGATCTCTTTATCCCCATCTTTAGGTTTTTCCTAAAAATAAAAGCATACAAAAGTGGGAAAGAACCATAAAGCATCGGGAAGCTTTTTCCTCACCACAAAAGCATCTAAAAAGTGGAAAAGACCATTTTTATATGAGGAAACATTATTCACCCAAAAGATTTTTCCCAAATTAAACTAATGAGGAATTTGGGAAATCTTCATAGTCTTTACTTTCCTATATATTGGAGGCTTGGCCATTGAAAAAATGATGGGAATTCTTGTATTGTCATGTTGTTGAGATCTATCTTTAGAGGGAGAGTTTTGGAGCTATGAGTTGGGGGAGGTGTTGTTGCAACTACATCTGATTGTTGTAGCTTTCCTCCAACTCCTGTATTCATATAGATAAGTTATTCTTCCTTCCATATGTTTCCATTTATTCTTTACTTCTTCTATTTCACTAATGGATGTATGGAATTTTGGTTTGTATTTATTTATTCAATAATATTTATATGTTTCTGATAGTTTCGATTATCAAGATATTATGTTGTGAAGGTTGTTTTATTCTTTCTCTTATGTGTAGGACCAAGCTTTGGAGCTAGCTCGGAGAACTTCCTAGCTATACTAAAAACTCCCAAGAAGACTTGCATGCGAGGACTCACAAGAATTCATTCTCTTTTTCTTAATCTATACTCTACATCTTGATCTACTAAGAATCCGAAGCCTTAGAACAACCTTTCTCTTAATTGGTTTGTCCTAGGTTTCCGGGATAAAATGAGAGGGTTTTATTTTCATCTAACCATGCATTAAATCCTACAACAAAAAACTTTAATATATTTCACTATGTAAATGAACTTAGTAAAATGAACCCATAGAGGGGGTCATAAATGGAAATAAAAGTAAAACTCTAAACAAGAAGCCAAAAGTGGATTTAACCATGGATGCAAAATTGGGAGTAGAATTGGATGTTAAACTAGCCATCAAAATAAGATGCAAACAATGACACAAAAGGGTTTTAAAGTAAAATAAAAAAAATGGTGCAACACTAGACACAAAGAAGGGAACAAAATAGGGCATATCAAAGGATACTGAATTGGGAACAAACAAGGATGCAAAAATGGACACCAAATGAGGATTCAAAGAATGGTGTAAAATTAAGATGAAAAAAGGATGTAAGAAAAGACACAAAACAAGACGCAAAATGGGACTAAAAAAAGGTGAAACCAAGGATGTTAAAAATGATGCATAACTAGATGAAAATTCAAACTAAAATCTAGGTGCAAAATGAGATGCAAATGTCCAAACAAAATGTGGCAGAAAAAAGAATGCAAATTTGGAAGCCAAAAAGGATGAAAAATTAGATACCAAAAAGGATGCAAATTTGGACATAAAAAATGGTGCAAAATTGGACACAAAAGAAGAAAAATGGTGCCAAAATGGGCATAAAAATGGCTCAAATTTGGATGCAAATTGAGATGCAACATTGGATGTAAAATGAGGTGCAACAAATCATTCAAAACTTGGTGCAAAAACAAATGGAAAAGTAGACGAAAAAAATGGCTCAAAATTGAACGTAACAAGAGACACAAAATGGGATGCAAAGGTGGATGCAACATATGGTTCAACATAGGATGCAAATTTAGATGCTCAAAAGGATGCAAATTGGATGCAAGAAATGGTGTTTTAAAATGATGCTAAATTGAATGAAACAAATAATGCAAAATTAAATGCAAAATATGGTGCAAAATAGGATGCAAAAAAGGGAGATAAATAAAATGCAAAAGTGGATGCAAAAAATGGTGCAAAAATGCATGCAAAATTGGACATTAAATCAGATTCAACATATGGTGCAAAATTGGATGGAAAAAATGGTGTAAAAAAAGGGAGAAAAACTGGCACAAAAATAGATGTAAAAATAAGTACAAAATTAGAAGCAAAAAATGGCATAAGACCAGATGCAAAAATTGGCATAAACTGGATGTAAAAAAAGGCACTAAATTAGATGCCAAAGATGGTGAAAAAATCGATGCAAATTATGACACAAAACTAGAAGCAAAGAATGCCACAAAAGAGGAAGCAAAAAATGATGCAAAAAATGGCACAAAAGTAGAAGCAAAATCTGTTGTAAAACCAAATGAAAATCTTGGTGCAAAATATGATGCAAAAAAAATGGAAAATTTGGCGTAAAAAAGATGCAAAATTTGGTGCAAAAAAGGACGCTTTAAAAATTGTACAATAGAGCCAGATTTAGTGCCAGGCTACTCATCCCAATTAAGAAAAAAAATGCACTAAAATCTGGTGCTAAATCTGGCGCAAAATGCCTGTTTCGTTGTAGTGCTTGTAGAACTATCTGTAACTCATGTAGGACTGTTTTTGGGTCCTGTAGTTCTACCTTTTCTTTCCATGCGGGAGATATAGGAGTCCCCCTTTCATATGCGTTAGGTGCCTTAGAAGGGGATTCATTTCCTTGGGCAGAGGGTGAATCTTCAATTATAATTGGCACTTTTGAAGAAGGCTGGGGTTTCCCTGTTTTGATTCTTGTGCTCTTCCTAGCCCTAAAATACATAGAGACCTGCCTTTTCCTCTTCTATTTTTGCTTTATGGGTGTACTAAGGGTAGTGAGAGCAGCTGTTGCCTCTCTTTCCAGAGTCTCAGGGGACACTTCTCCTTGTTCTGTCTTTTCTGCCCCTTTTTCTCCTCCTTCTGTCTCTTTTTCTGTCTCTGTTTGCTTTGTTTCTTCCTGCTCTGTTTCTTTAGCTTTTTCCTCCTCTATCTTAGTTTCTTCCTTCTTCCCTTTTGGTTCTGCTAAGTCACCAGTTGCTTCACCTTCTCCCCCTTACTGCTCTTCCTCCTCATTGCCAGTAGGACTGATATCATAGGTTAGGGTCTTTATGTCATCCTCAACTGTCATGTTTCAGAAGATTCCCATGCTATAGGGAGTGTAAATGTATGGAGGGCTTCTTCCACTAAAATTTTGATTAACCCATGGTGAGATAGCTACTCTGAATTTCCTCCTTGAACTTTAGTGTTGGAGTCAATGAGAGATTGCAGGAGGAAGTAGGGGATGCTGAGCTTCTGAGGGACGGGAGTGTCCATGCCATACCTTAATTCATGAAGGATTCTAAAGTGGTAACCATAGACAATGCTGTACCTTCCCTCACAGGAAATATATTTGATTATTTGGTAGCTAACCTCATCCCAAGGATATGGTATGCTAGCCCTTCTAATGCCATTTTTATCCTCTACAGGGGTTTCATTGTTTTGGAAAAAGTTTTTCTTAGCAGCCTGGCCAATTGGTTTCTCATCCTTACTCCAAGGCAACCCAAGAGGAAGGGTAGTGACCCTACTGATAAATTCAGGGGTTATCTCCATGGAAAGACCTCTAAAGGTGACAGTGGCATGTGTTTTGGTGTGAGGGACCAAAGAGTGGGAAAATTCTTGAGCAATTTCCTCATCAAACCCTCGGAATTTCGCAAAAAGGTTCATCCAATTTGCTCTTGTGAATATGTCCACTACTTGGGGATGTGCATGGAGGTTGGAGGAGTTGGTGGGATCCTTCCTCATAAAGCCTCCTGTCATTTTGTTTATGCTTCTTTAGGAACCCAAATGTGGAGAAGGAGACAAAAATTCTTGAAGAAAAATAGAGAAATAGAGAGACTGTGTTTTTCTTAGAAATAAGCAGATTTTTTTTTTTCCTCCACCTAAAGGCTTGATTTCGCCCTCGAATTTAAACCATTGCTTGCATATTTTGATATTCAATGGGGGTATGCATGGAACCTACCTCCTCAGCCCAAGTATTGTGCTAAAACCCGTGTTTTCTCGCTTCAAAACAACTCACTGGCCCTCCTGTAGAAGACTGTTGTCCCTCCTGTAGAATTCATGTAGGTGCTCCTGTAGAATTCCTGTAGGTGCTCCTGTAGAACCTGTAAGTGCTCCTGTAGAAAATGCTGAGAGCAGGAATATGGGAGAGATCAATGGAGAATTATGGTTACGAGGCTGTGGGGGCACGAGGAGATTGTAGGGGCAGAGTTTTGAGGAGAGAATGAAGGAAAAGGTGGTGAGAGTGCTCAGGGAGGAGTACTTATTACTTTTTGTGGATATTTCCGATGATAGAGGGTGAGCTGGCAAAGTGTATGTTGGCCATATTCGGACCGTTGGTCCCACCTGCCTTGTCATCATGGACCTTTCCTTGTAATCATCCCTCATTATTGCATCGGAGTTCACACTTCCTCCACTACCTGTCCTTGACATCTTTCTTGAGTTGACTGTGTGCACGTGTGGGTGACATCTTCGAATGAGTGGAGTCAACTAGGTGAAGGTGGCCAAGTTAACTGGCCACATTTCCCTCATTCAACCTCAACCATCTTGTTGTTTTTGCATGCTTTCTAATTACACAAATGTAAATAGAGGAGTAGGTTAGTTACTTACCTAAGATTTGAATGCATTTGCTGTGAGGTGTTGTGGCTCTCTCTCTCTGCTTCATGCTGTCTTCTTACTGATGTGTGGTTGTTCCTTGTGCAAGTTCCTTTCTGGCTAGATCTGAGCTTCAGGTGTCTTCTTCAACATTCATATTTTCACCCTCTTGATGTTGATGTTGGATTTTAATGGGATCAGCTGCTACAAGAATTCCTACAGGAGCTCCTATAGCTGCTTCTCCCCTTGAAAATTTAGCTTCTTTCTGTGCTTGGAGCTGTGAGGATGATTCCAGAGATGTAGATAGCGATGGAGAGGTAATAAGTAGGCTTCAGGTGAGGTTGATGGTGCTGTTCCCTTTCTTATTTTTGTTTTGTTTTGTTTTTTTTTTTTCCCGAAGAACTATTTTTTTCTGTGTTTTTCTTGGACAGGAAGAAGAATGATGCTTGGGGTGTGAAGCATGCTTGGAAATGATGGCAAGGAGGTTTGGAGACTACAGGAGGATTTATAGATTTTTTTATGAAGCTTCCCTATCCCTCAAACTGCCTTTCATATCCATTTATGGCTCTCTGTAATTCCTATAGGAGCCTCCTATAGAAAACACAGAGCCTCCTGTAGAAAGCACAATCTTTGAGAAAGAAGCACAGTGAGGTGAAAGAACTGCCAAGAATGATGGTGAAAGGTGTGGGAAGGTAGGATATGTGTTGGTGTTATTTTCAGGGCTCCCTTGGCACCTTCTACTGCTTCCTGCAGTCCTCCTGCAAACCTATAATGCAACTGAAAAATCATTTTTCTTTTTCTCATTTTTTTTTTGAAAACAACTAGGGCGCCTCAGGGAGGTTTTCACCCTAATTGCCTACCCTGCATGCCTCCCAGGGAGGTTTTCACCGAGGGATCTTATTTTCTCTCTTTTTTTGACATCACTGGGCTACCTCAGAAGAGGTTTTCAACCCAATTATGGGACTCAAGTGCCTCATGGAGGTTTTCACTTGAGTCCTTATATTTGTATTTTTTCTTTTTCTTCAGTGATGGGGATGGCTTCATCATCAATGGTTCTGATCAGAACTGAACCATTGTCATTGCATTTCTCCATAGTGTAGGGTACTAGCCATCTCGTCCTTACCTTGCTCTTGAAATCTTTGTATCTTGAATCATAGAGTAGTGCCCAATATCCCTCTTGGAATTGCTTCTGCTTGATATTTTTGTCATGCCATATCTTTCTCTGAAGCTGAACTACCTCTGTATGGAGAAGGGCCTGCATTCTGTGTTCATCCAATCCATTGAGCTGGAGTAATCTTTCTTTCTGTGCATGGATGAGGTCTAGGTCCAACTGAGATGCCATCCTCAGGGTATTGAATTCAAATTTTATTGACAGCAAAGCCTTCTTCCATAGACCAGTTCATAGGGTGTGAACCCTGTAGTAGTCTTCCATGTTGGGTTGTAGGCCCAAGTGGCCTCAACTAATTTGTCTGCCCAGTCTTTTCTGCTGCTGCTCACTACCTTTGTTAGGATCCCTTCCAATTCTCTGTTAGTGACCTCCACCTACCCATTGGCTTGTGGATGGTAAGGGGTCGAAGTCCTGTGCTTGATTCTATGATGTTTGGGTAGGTCTTCAATCAAATTGGAAGTGAACTGACTACCTTGATCTGTGACCAACTCTCTTGGATACCCGAACTTGTAGAATATGTTCTCTCTCAAAAATTCAACTACTTTTTCCTCTATCACTACTTTGATTGATTTTGTCTTTGCCCACTTTGTTAGGTAATTGGTGTAGACATTGATGTATTGTTTCTGCTTTGAAGGAGGGCTGATAGGACCCACAAAGTCCATGCCCCACTTCTCAAATGACTCAAAGGTCACTTGAGGTTGCATGGGAATCTCATCCTTTGGAGTAGGTTTCCCCATCCTCTGACACTCATCACACTGGTTGGTATATCTCCTCACATCCTGATGAAGGGTGGGCCAGTAGTAGCCTACTTGAAGTATCTTGAAGGCGGTTCTTTTTGCTACAAAATGACCTCCACAAGGCCCATCATGACAGGTCAGGAGGATGTCAAAGACTTCCTCCTCCCTGACACATCTTCTCAAGATCTGATCTGGGCCAAGTTTGAAGATATTGCCCCAAATCCAGGTGAAAGGGGCACTTTTCCTTACTACCTTGCTCTTCTCCTTTGAGGACAGGTGTGGCGGGAACTGTGCTGAAACCAAGTAGTTTTCTATATCAGTAAATCATTGAGAGAGTACTGAGATAGCAAACAAGTGTTCATTCGACATTTGGTCATCCACCATTCCTTTTTCACCTATAGGCAAATTTATTCGAGACAAAAAGTCAACAACAACATTTTCTTTACCAGGCTTATTAATAATGGTCAAAGCAAACTACTGCAGTAAAAGAAACCATCTAATAATGTGAGCATTCACATCCGGTTTGTTCATTAAATATCTAATTGCAGTTTGATCAGTGTGCACAAAGGTTTGATAGCTTGTGATATAATGTCTTAATTTGTTTAAGGAATGCACGACAGCTAGGAGCTCCTTCTCGGTCACTGTATAGTTTAACTCTGCCTTTGACAAGTTTTTGCTTATAAAGTATATGGCATAAGGTAACTTTTCATCAATTTGTCCCAAGGCTACTCCTATTGTTTTTTTCGAGGCATCTGTGTGAATGTGGAAAGGTAGGGCCCAGTTTGGGCCTCTCAGAATTGGGGCAGTCACGAGCTTTCTCTTCAAGGTATCTAGGGCTTCTTGACAGTTTTCTGACCATATAAACTCGACATCCTTACCTAAGAGGCCAAACAAAGGAGAGACTAGCTTGCTGAAATATTTAATGAATCTCCGGTAATACGTAACTAAGCCTAGGAAACTTCCGATATCTCTCACTTTTTGAGGAGGTGGGACCCTTTGGATAATGACAATTTTGTTTGGGTCCACCTGTAGTCCTTGTTGAGATATTGCATGACCTAGCACGGTCCCTTCAGTCATAAAAATTTCACATTTTTCTGAACTGAGGGACAGGTTCATCTCAATACACTTGTCTAGAAATTTTCCTAGATTAGATAGGGCTTCCTGAAAGTCAGAGCCATACAGAGTAAAGTAATCCATGTATATCTCTACTGCATCAGGAACTAATTTAGAGAATATACTCAATACTGCTCTTTGGAAAGTTGCGGGAGCGTTACACAAACCAAAAGGAAGGACTCGGTATGCAAAGGTACCCCAAGGACAAGTGAAAGTGGTCTTATCTTAGTCTTCCGGGCTGATTTGAATATGATTGTACCCACTAAACCCATCTAGGAAAGAGAAAAACTTTTTCCCTACCAGACTGTCCAACACTTGATTTATGAAAGGTAAAGGAAAATGGTCCTTTGTAGTGGCTTTGTTCAATTCCTGATAGTCGACACAGATTCTCCACTTACCATTTTTCTTTGGCACTAGCACCAAAGGAGAGACCCATTCACTGTCAGAGATGGGATAGATGAAACCTGCATCAAGCAATTTTTGCAGTTCTTCCTTAACAATATCTTTAAGTGCTGGATTCATCCTCCTTTGAGGCTGCCTAACTGGCTTACAATCCTCCTTGATGTATATATGATGAGTACATACTGAAGGGTGCACTCCCTTCATCTCCTTATAACTCCAGGTGAAGGCATCTAGGTGTTTTCTTAGCAAGCTACATAGTTCCTTCTCCTAGGAAGTGGATAGGGATGGATTGATTTTCAAGGTTCTTTCTGGGCCAAACTCTATATTCTTAACATGGAGAGGAGTGGAGTCAGTAGCACAAAGATCAGTTGAGGGGTTGTTTTAGATTTCTCTTACTATGTCCTCTAATGGTGATAAACTGGGAGGTGGATTCTGAATCAGATTTTCAATCATATCATCCTCATCTTGCAGTTTTCCCCCCATGGCGATTTCTAATGCACAAAGCGATGCAGAGTAGACTTCATCCTCATCTTCCTCCTCTAACCATAGAGGTAGATCATGTTCTAACAAGGGTTGGGCAGGAAGATATAGGACTAACTACTTGGACATATGCCAGTTCTTTATGGTCATGTTCCCAGCTCGACAGCTGATGTAGGCATCGGCTGTAGCCAACCAGGGTCTTCCCAGAATGAGAGGATACCCAGTGAGATTTTCCCTTGTCTGGAGAACTAATAAATCAACAGGTTACTCACAAGAATCAATGGAGACAATCACATCTTCCACAATCCCCTTAGGGGTCACGGTGGAGCGGTCTACTAACTATAGCCGGTCGTGGTCTTCCTCAAGGAGCCCTGGAGGTTGAGTTTGAGCATTATGTCCTTTTTCATCACATTAATGGCAGCTCCTAAATCAATCAAGGTGAGTGGGATCATGGTGCCATTGATGTGGACATCGACTACTGGGCTTCCAGGGTCCAGATATTTTGGACAGATTACCTGCCCTAACATCAGGTCAGACAGTTGCCCTATGACATTGATGGTTGGGGCATCTCTCTTGCTCCTTCCTGGATGCCTAAAGCACTTCTCTTTGATCAACTTATTGTAGATAGGCACATCTTTTATGGATTGGAGAAGTGGTATCTTCACACATAAATGTTTCAAATCCGCCAGGATTTCAGTTTCTTCTAGGGTAGGCTAGACTGTCATAGATAGTCTCTTAGGAAAGGGTGGAATTGCTTTAGGTTCACTTTCCTCTTTATCTTCCTCAAACTCCCTGGGTGGAGGCTGGCTATGGGGGAGAACTTTCCCAGATCGCAAGTTAATTTCCTGAATCTCCACAACATAAATTGGGCATTATGGTTCACCACTATACACTTGTTGAGCCTGTTTGTTGTTCGGGTTTGGATTCGGCTGGGCAGGCATTTGGGGTTGCTTTGGAGGAGCAGGAGGTAACGGTTATGGCTGGGCAGGTGGTGGATGCAAAAGAGCAGGAAGAGAGTTGTACTGGGGCCTCCACCCTTGATGAGGTGCATTCCACTAAGGTGGTGGCTGAGCATATGATTGAAATGAATGGCTGGCTAGTTGGGCATGGTATTGAGATGTGAACAACCAAGGAGGAGGCATGGACCATGAAGGATGAGCAGGGGAGTCCCAAGAAGGTATGGAAGTGACTTGGTTAGGGTTGTAGTATGCCTGAGATGTCCCTTGCATCCCATGCTGATATGGTCTAGGTCCATGCAGCCTCCTTTGGTTTATGTAATAGAGTTTTTTAGTGACTCCCTCAGCCCCTTGATATATAGCTTTAAGTTTGGGTAAGGAAGGACACTTTTCTGTAGAATGATTTTCTTCACAGATTGAACAAACTTCTATAGAGTTCAATGGGCATTCATTCCTAGGATGCCTCCTGGTGCACCTAGGGAAAAAAATGGCCAAAGCCCTCTGCTTCCTCTTGTTTCCTTTTTATATGCAATGTATCCATTTGCATGGCAAGAGTCTACAACATATCACTCTTGAAGTATTCCAATATGTTTCCAATTTCTCTTTTAATGGATGAGTTAGAGGAAGAGGTATTGGCTATGGGTTGACTACCCCTACCTTTTTTTTTAGCTGCTCTAGAATGGTTTCTAAAAATAGTCTTTATGTCCTCATAGGATAGTTGGTAGATGTCTCCCCCGACCAGTATATGGAGGGTGTCTAAAAGATCTTCTCGAATTCCCCTGAGCAGGACCAGCTTCAGAGACTCAGGGTCAAGTGTACACCCGACCCTTTTGTAACTGAACTGGAACCTCTCCTCATAGTCTTCCAGGGACTCATCACTTCCTATAGTCATTTGAAAAATTTCTTCTTTAATATATTTTTACCTACAATAGTCTCGATACTTGTTGTTAAAGGCTTGCTGCATCTGAGCCCAAGTTGTGATGCTATTGCCAGGTAATCCCATGAACTAGCGCAATGTTGCATCCTTGAGAGTAGAAGGGAACAATTTCAACTTTTTTTCATCTTATGCATAGTCATAGGTTCGAGAGATAACAACAAACTCAAACAAAAAGGTGTCAGGATCTTCTATAGCCAGACCATGGAAATGAGGTAGGGCGGAAGGGCTTATATTCTTCATTTTGGTGTCCCCATTGGTCTCCCGAATGGGAAAGGTACCCTCTATTCTCTCTCCATTCCCCCTAGCATTTCTGTTTTCATCCATTGGCTCCAAAGGAATGTTTTCTTCTTCTTCTTCCCTTATAGGTTCTTCAAATATGTCTAGTTGTTCACCTAAGGGTTCTTCTTGATCGCAACCACCGAAGAAGAGAGAAGGTTGGCTATGTGAAGTAGTGGGGGTGTTGGGCAAAATTTTTCTTGATTTACCTCTCTTCCTACGAGGAATGAAAGGAAATCTTTTTGGTTGGTTTTTGTTTATTTTTCCCCACATTGATAGCACCTGCAAAATTGAAATTGATTGAACAAAACAAATTACAACTAGCTGAAGTGAACTTGCTGAAATGAAATTTGTAGAATTGAAAAGGAAAGCAAGGAAATATAGAACTTGAAGGAAAAGAAATGGCTAATCTACTCTTGCTGAAATGAAATTTGCAGAATTGAAAAGGAAAGCAAGGAAATTCAGAACTTGAAAGAAGAGAAATGACTAGTCTACTTTGGTGAAATAAACTATTAACAGAATGTTGCAATAGAAAATAAAAGAAAGCAGTAATCACAGAATACTCTGATGCTTCCCGAGCAATGGCGACAAAAAGTGATGAGCACCGGTATTGCAGCAATAATACTGCAACTCTTGGGATGCCTACTTTACTCTTATCAATCCGGTAGTTCGTAACAAACTTGGAAGCGACGGTGTTGTATGCACAAGTACTAGTTCTTACTGCAGGTTGTCACTTGGTCAGCCGGCACAAGATCATTAGGATCTCAAGCCAACTTCTATGGATTCCAGAAGAATCTCCATATGTGATGAAAGGAGGGAAATACTATTCTACAGATACTACTCTAACTGCAGAAAGGAGAAAGACTGAAATGTAAAGCAAAACTAGTGAACCCTAATTAACCAACTAATTCTACTTTTGTAGAAAGCACTATGAAAACCATGAAAAGAATGCCATTACCTACTCAAGGAAGTAAACAACTTCTGGAAGTAAATGAGCAAAAAACATATTTTTGGATTTTTATGTATTTTTATGTGAATTTGTCATACATGTAATTTATTTGTTTATGAATGTGGCAGCGAATAGGTGGCGTTAAAGGGCGGTTTTGGGACTCAGGAGGATGTAAGATGGTGTGGATGGGTCCTAGGAGGTCTCAAGTGGCCTTCTGGAGGCTTTTCCCATACTCGGCCTTCAAAACAAAGCCTACAGGAAAATCTACAGGAGGACACAGAAAATCTATAGGAGGAAAAACAACGTTCTATAGGAGGCCTACAAGAGGAGGTCGAGAGCCGTTTTTGCTGTTTTGAGGGTGTGAGAGTGGGTGGAAAAGGTGGATGAGGGTTGGAATGAAGTGTTAGGGAACCTAGGGTCTACCAAGAATCATGATGAGAGAGAAATATGATTGGATTTGCTCAAGGAGAGAGGAAGAAATTCTATGGAAAATGCAGGAAACTAAGGCAGAATTGAGGGGAGACTTGGGTGACCTGTAGGGCATGGATCAGATGGAGGATGGGATGGATGATAGGATGACCTACTGCTAGAAGATATCTGCTACATAAACAACTGACAATCAACCAATGAGATTAAGCAAGCAATGCAATAAGTGCATCTAAAAAAAACAAAGTTTTGCATCAAACTAGTCTAAATTGTGATCTATGAAAGGAAATGCTGATAACTGCTGCAAGAAAGGAAAGCATGAAAGAAGACTATTGTAAATTGAGAAGTGAGCATGATGAAGAAGTTCTAAAGGAAAGCAAAACTAGACTATTAACCACCAAAAAGTTGCAAACACTAGAAGTCCTATGAATGAGGAAAATCTGTGTTTTTGGGGCAGCAAGAGGGTCTTTGCCTCAAATCATGGTCCCAGATGGAGGAAGAGAGGCCAAGGAACTATTGCTAGCCTTTTGAATCTTTTCTTTACCACTTCTTAACCTGCTATATAAAACACAAATGGAAGCAAACTATTGAATCATCAAAAGCAACCTATTCTTGACCATAAAAGAAATTCATCTAACAACAACCTAATCTACAAACCGAAATAAAACATACAAATACAAGTAAAGAGGAGCTTGGCTACTTGGATTGGGCCCTGACCCAATATCGTCAGCCCTCTGAGGTAACTCAGTGCTTACTAAAAAAGGATTCCATCTTTATTTCCAAAATAATAACAAGATTACATGGAACTATTGTAGAATTGAGGCTTCTGTGATTCATCATAGTTGTAAGAAGAGCTTCGACGTAAATCACATATAGAAAGACCTTTGTCGACACGTTTTGAACCAACTAGTGTGGTTCATCGTCAGGACAAGTTGATATAAACAAATAAAATTTGATATAATATCAATAATAATTAATAAATTAAATAATTTTATAAACAAATTAACTACTTTAAAGTACCATCAAAATTATAATCTAACGTTTACCTAACAAACAATATATCTAATATATAATAATAAATATATAAATATAATATAAATTATAATATAAATATATATAATATATATATATATAATAATAATTAATAAATGAATAGTTTAACATTGAATTACAATAAATATTTATTAATTTTTACCTACAACAAATTATTATTTAATTAAAAATAAAATATAAATATACAGTAAAAAATAACAATATGGTAATAAATAAATAAATCATTTTTATGTTTATATTTTATCTAGTATATATACCTAATTTAATTTATTCTCAAAAGAAACATCAAACAATAAATTTAATACCATTAGAATATGATATAACAACCGAAGGTATTGTCTATATAAAAAATAAATTACTTTTGATACACCGCATCTATTAATTTAACCAACTTTACTTATTTCCATATAGAAAAATAATAATATCTAAATTAAAAATAATAATATTAGAAATTAATAAATTTGACCTGGGTCCTAGAGTCAAAATTAGCCGTTATTCAGCCGTTGGAGTCTCTGCTCAGTCTATTTAACATGCTAGGCCAGATTTGTTTCTTCAACTTGTCCTGACGATGAACCACACTAGTTGGTTCGAAACCCGTCGACAAAGGTCTTTCTATATGTGATTTATGCCAAAGCTCTTCTTACAATTACATGGAACTGTCAAAATAATAAGCTCAAAGTTGAGTAGGGTTTACATAAACAAAAGTACAACAAAAATCCAACCCTAGTGAGGCCCTAGGCCTCTCTATTTATTCAAATGAATCTACCAACAACTTCCTTAAAATCAAGGAGGCTTGGCTCCCAAAACTTGAGATAATCATCAGTCATCCTCCACTTCCTCGGCTTCCTTCTAGTGCATGACTTGGTTGCTTGTTCTCCGAGCTGAATGAAGGGGAATTCGAAGTGAGGAGTAATAAATGAGGGGAATTCCCTCCTATAAGACCTCTTCCCTATCCACTTCGAGTTATTGCTACCATTTTTCCACTGGATCCTTGACTTTGACCTCAAAAAGCATCAATAATCTGCATTCAACACATGTTAGACCACATGGCATCATACTAACTCAACTAACTCTATAAGCATAAATATAATCAGAGAATCATGTAATAAGCTAAGAGAATGGTTGATTTGACTAGGTTAGGAGGTAAAATGAGCCCATATAATTACCCATTTATGAGGCTCATCATATGAAATGGAGGAAATTTAAATAATATTTTCCAAGGAAATTTTATCTGAGCACTACTATGAAAGGAAGATGTAGGATTTATTTGAGCTTAAATTAGGGAACTTGACTATGGGGGAAAATGTTTGGAAGTTCATGAATTTTCTAAGATATGTGGTCCTTTTTAAGGATGAGAAAGCAAAAATTAAGAGGTACATTAGTGGGTTACTTTTATTATATGGATACAAACTAAAATTTGATGAAACCAAAACCATGGATGTAGCCATGAGGAAGGCTAGAAAGTTATATGAGTAAAACAAAAAAGAATCGGTTATGTAGAAGGAATGGTACAGTAAGAAAAATGGTTTCATAGAGAAAAGGATGAAGAGGTTTAAACCCTCACCTTTGAAGAACAGGTCATAGTTTAAACAACAATCAGTTCTAGTTTTTTGGGAACCAAAAGGGTGATGAATTTTCGAACAAGAAACCCTCAATCCAATCCATGAAATTTTGGGGTTGTCGGATATGATCGACTTAAAATTTTCCTTTACAAGGGTGGAAATTAGAGGATGATGCATAACATATAGATAATTGATACATTGGAGGATGTGGGTAGAAGCGTGCCTACGATCTATTCTATGTTTTATAACAAGCAAGGTGAACACAAGGCACACATGAATGAGATCAAAGATAAATTACATAATAAACCTATTGTTATTTTAATTGACTTGAGATTTAGTCATAGTTGCATTGATCCAAAATTGGTAGGGGAATGTAATTTTAAGAGAACCAAGCACTGTAAAGCATGGTTGCTTCAATTAACTACAAGAGTAAAGAGAAAAGTTACAAATGGTGAATGAATGATCGATTGATATGAATAGACTAAGTAATAAGGTTGAATTAAATACAATTTTGTTGGGATCTCATGATTTCTTGATCGGCATGGATTGGTTGGAGAAGTACCATGTGGTTCTAGAATACTATAGAAAAATATTTCACATATATTGGAAAAAGGATAGTAGAGCCAAGTTTAGGGACTCCCTAGGTCAATATAATTCATAGAGATCATATTTGCAACTAAGGAAGAACTTTAGAAAATGGTGTCATATTTTGGCAACCCATTTGGAGGAACTTAATAGAGATCAACAAGATGTTGTGTGTGGAGCATGATTGTTCAGAGGTCTTTGTTTCAGCCGGATGTATACCCTAGGAAGTTTGTACACACCTCCATGTGGGGGGGACTTGTCCCCCCCGCGGGGGTCCGGGGGGGGCCAATCCCTCCTGGCTGGGGGGTCCGGGGGCCAGCAATCCCCCGGCGAGGGCTCGGGGGTAGCGCCCTCGAAGCTAAAAATAGATGTAAAATTTCCTTGTAAAAGTATAGTGATTTCTAGTCAATATGGGCCATTCATTAGGTGGATGATCTGACGGTAGAACTTATGTTTAGTTTAGGGTTTTTTTCCCTAGAAGGCAACCCCTCTCTTTGTATGAGGGCATTGTATTTGAGGATGTGTAATAGATGTGTATTCTCTGAGCGAGAAATAGAGAGGTGAGACAGTGAGAGAAAATAGAGGATATTACAGCGGACCTGCTACAGGTTGTGTCTCTTCATTTTGCTGGATAATAGAAAGGAAGGACTGGCTGTTTGGGGTGGACATAGCCCAAACTGGGTGAACCACGTATATCTATGTCTCTCTTGTTTTATGCGTTTTCTGTGTTTATATTTGTGCAATATTTTATGTGTTCCATTGCTCCGTAATATATAATTTTCTAACAACTGGTATCCGAGCCGAAGGTTTATTTGGCTAATAAAATCGCAGGAAAGAAGGGTTCCTCGTTCGGGTGGGAGCAATGGAAAAATATGGTAAGTTTAGGGTCGAGAAATTTAACAGCCAAAAATTCTCACAATGGAAGATGCAGATGGAAGATTATCTGTATCAGAAAGATCTATACCTACCATTGGGCAGAAAAGCAAAGATGTTGACGGGTATGAAAGATGAAGAATGGAACCTTCTCGATAGAAAGACACTCGAAACAATACGGTTATGTCTCGTAGCATCGGTCGCCTTCAACATTTCAAAGGAAACAACGACAGAGGGTTTGATTAAGGCGTTGGAGAAAATATATGAAAAACCCTTGGCCTCAAACAAGGTATTTCTTATGAAACAATTATTTAATATGAAGATGTCGGAAGGTGGATCTGTTGTAGACCATTTAAATGATTTTAATACTGTTACAAGTTAGTTATGCTTTCTAGGGGTAAACTTTGATGATGAAGTTAGAGCTTTGTTATTCTTGTGCTCATTACCAGAAAGTTGGAATGGTTTAGTAATGGCCGTTAGTAACTCTGTGTCTGGATCTAGTACTTTAAAGTTTGATGATGTTGTCGGTGCTATGCTTAGCGAGGAAATGCGATGGAAAAGCTCCGATGAGACATCAGAAATGCTTTGAGTGCAGAGTCTAGGGGAAGAAAAATGGAAAGAGGAAAGAGCTCAAGATATCGTAGTAAATCAAGGAAAGGTAGATCCAAATCCAGATAGGGGATAGTGTGCTGGAAATGCGGAAAGAAAGGACACCTAAAGAAAGACTGTAGATCTCGGAAGGGGAAAAAAGGAGATGCACAGTAAGAAAACAATCACGAAGCAAATGTGACAGGTGAGGTGATACAAGATGCTTTGGTTCTTTCTTTCGAAAATATTACTGATTCTTGGGTGGTAGATTCAGGGGCCTCATTCCATGCCACACCTGATAAGAAATACTTTCATGACGATGTTCAAGGATATTTTGGACAAGTTCGTTTGGGTGATGATAAACCTTGTAAAATTGGTGGAATGGGTAAGGTTCTTGTAAAACAGCAGAATGGAAACCAATGACTACTAAAGGAGGTAAGGCATGTTCCAGATCAAAAGAAAAATATGATTTCAACAGGGCAGTTAGGCGGTGAAGGTTGTGTGACAACTTTCACAGATAAAGCTTGGAAGGTCACCAAAGGAGCCTTGGTAATAGCAAAAGGAGAAAAGGTTGGTA
>APFE031208229.1:212977-227697 GCA_000404065.3 Pinus taeda
AACAGCAACCATCACAACTACAACAGGCACCCCAAACACCTAAAAGTGGTGTTAGAAGATCTACCAGGATAAGTAGACCCCCTAAACGATACTCTCCCTCATTATATTATTTATTGTTGACTGAATCCGGTGAACCCAAATGTTATGAAGAAGCAATGCAGGTTGAAAGCAGGAAGAAGTGGGAGGTAGCCATGGAAGAAGAGATGGACTCCTTAATGCATAACCAGACTTGGGATTTAGTCAGGTTACCTGCAGGAAAAACTACATTGAAGAATAAATGGGTTTATAGGTTGAAGGAAGAAGAACAGAGGTACAAAGCTAGACTTGTGGTGAAGGGGTTTGCACTGAAGAAAGGTATTGACTTTGATGAAGTATTTTCTCCTGTTGTTAAAATGACTTCAATCAGAACTATTTTAAGTCTAGTGGCAGTTGAAGATTTGCATCTTGAGCAGTTAGATGTAAAGACAACCTTTCTCCATGGGGATTTGGAGGAAGAGATATATATGCAGCAACCACAAGGATATGAAGTGAAAGAGAAGGAGAAACTAGTGTGCAGGTTGAAGAAGAGCTTGTATGGCTTAAAATGTTAGGTAAAATTGACTCGGGATAGTTGTGTTTATGTTATTTTTATATTTATTCCTCTTAGTAATTATTTATGTTATGTAGTAAATTTCTTAACAACTGGTATCAGAGCCAAAGGTCTCGAGTTTGAAACACACCTAGCTCGCGTTGAGAGGGGAGATTGTTGTACTTCCCGTTAATGGCGGTGTTGATCCAACGCTCCCGTGTGTTTCATGGATCCATTAAATGTAGCGATGTGTTTGTTTACTAACACCTGTGGGTTTTGGTGTAACGACAATCGTGACTCCAACATAAAACAGGCTCCAAGGCAGTGGTATCTAAAATTTGACAAGTTTATGTCTGAACAAGGTTATACTAGATGTCACTCTGATCATTGTGTTTATCTGAAAAAGCAAAATGATGGCAGCTATATTATATTGTTATTGTATGTAGATGACATGCTTGTTTCAGGGTCTAACATGCAGGAAATAAACTTGTTCAAAAGAAAATTGGAAAATTCATTTGCAATGAAGGATTTGGGAACTGCAAAACAAATCCTTGGTATGAGAATAACTAGAGACAGGAAAAATCATAAATTAACATTGTCTCAGAATGAGTGCATACAAAAGGTGTTGAAAAGATTTAACAGGCACAATGCAAAACTAGTTAGTACACCTTTTGCTAGCCATTTCAAACTTAGTAAGGAAATGTGCCCAAAGACCCAAGAAGACATGGATTATATGTCTAAAGTTCCATATGCATCAGCAGTTGAAAGCTTAATGTATGTAATGGTCTGCACAAGGCCTGATATTTCACATGCAGTGGGAGTTGTAAGCAGGTACAAGAACAATCCAGGAAAGGAACATTGGATGGCAGTGAAATGGATTCTCAGATATTTGAAAGGTACCACAAATCAAGCATTATGCTTTGGTGGTTCAAACATTTCTCTACAGGGATATGTTGATGTAGATATGGTAGGTGACAAAGATAACAGAAGGATCACTACAGGATATGTATTTACTGTAGGTGGAATAGCTGTCAGTTGGGTTTCAAAATTCCAAAGTGTTGTTGCACTTTCAACAACAGAAGCAGAGTATGTTGCTGCTACAGAGGCTAGTAAAGAAATGATTTGGTTACAAAGGTTTATGGGTGAATTGGGTAAGGAGCATGATATGGGCACGTTATACAGTGATAGCCAAAGTTCTATTCATCTTGTAAATAACTTAGAATTTCATTCCAGGACTAAACACATACAGCTCAAGTACCATTTCATGCGATCAATGTTGGAAGATGGAGAGTTGAAGCTGGAAAAGATACACACTAGCCAGAATCCTGCAGATATGCTAACAAAAGTTGTAACCAGGGAGAAACTGAGAATATGCTCATTTCAATTGGTCTTCAAGGATGATGGTGAAAATGAGAAACAGCGAGGTCCAAAGAGGAGTCATTTTCCAGCAAATGAAGCAGCGGTTGAGTTGCTACAATCATTCTCCAAGTGGGAGATTGTTGTGTGTGGAGCATGATTGTTCAGAGGTCTTTGTTTCAGCCGGATGTATACCCCAGGAAGTTTGTACACCCCTCCACACGAGGGGGGACTTTTCCCCCCTGCGGGGGTCTGGGGGCAAGCAGTGCCCTGGTGAGGGCTCGGGGGTAGCGCCCTCGAAGCTAAAAACAGATATAAAATTGCCTTGTAAAAGTATAGTAATTTCTAGTCAATCTGGGCCATTCATTAGGCGGATGATCTGATGGTAGAACTTATGTTTAGTTTATGGTTTTTTTCCCTAGAAGGTAACCCCTCTCTTTGTATGAGGGCATTGTATTTGAGGCGGCGATATAGATGTGTATTTCGTGTGAGCGAGAAATAGAGAGGTGAGACTGTGATAGAAAATAGAGGATATTACATCGGCTTTGCTGTAGGTTGTGTCTCTTCATTTTGCTGGATAATAAAAAGGAAGGACTGGCTGTTCGAGGTGGACGTAGCCCAAACTGGGTGAACCACGTATATCTGTGTCTCTCTTGTTTATGCATTTTCTGTGTTTATATTTCTGCAATATTTTATGTGTTCCATTGCTCCATAATATATAATTTTCTAACACAAGATAAATTGGAGGATTATGCTAACTTCTAGCTTCTTCCCTGAGAAGAATTCTTCTAGTGTTATATTTCCCAACACTCTTTGAGAAACCTTGTTTTGTATATGCAATGTCGTGTTAAATGACTTCTCCCATAGAAACTTGGGCATTTCCTAGTCATACAACATGGCTCGTGTTGCCATAACTATAGACCTTTTCTTCTTCTCTACTACTCCATTCTATTGAGGATTGCAATGACCTTTCCATTCCCTTTTGATTCCTTCCTTCACACATAACTTTGTGAAGTCACTATCAGTTTACTCTACATCGTTATCCGAGTGAAGTACCATGATATTTTTCCCTAACACCTTCTCTATTAGAGCCTTAAACTCTTGGAAAAGACTGAATAACTCATCCTTGGTATTTAGGAAATAGATCTAAGTCTTCCTAGAATAATCATCAATGAAGGTGATGAACTATGCATACCCTCTAAGAGATCTAATGGAATAGGGACAAAAATATTTGTGTGTATAATTTGTAACACACCATTGCATATATTTTCACTTCTTGGGAATGTTTCCTTATCATATTTCCCAAGTGCACATCCTCTACATACATCATTACGTTCCACACTAAAATCTAGAACACTTGTTACTATCTCCTTGAGCATCTTCAATGCTCCATGGTGTGAATGTCCCATTCTCCTATGCCAAAGCTCATTCAAGTCTCTTCCACTATTATTTCTATTACTGTTGTTACTACTAACTAGTGCCTTTATAGGGTTGAACTACAACTTGTACAATATGTTTCCATGGACTCCAATTTGCCTCACTTTCTTCTAGTTTTGATTTTTGATAAACAACTTCTTCCTTACAAAATAGACACAATGTCCCTTATCCTGTAGTTTTGACACTGAAATTAGGTTCATACAAAGGCCTGACACATGAAGTACATCTGTAAGTCTGGTAGTTTTCGCACACTCCCTTTAAATTTTGATGATGCCTACTCCAACTAGAGTGCATTTACTTTCGTTAGCCATCTAAATATGGAAATCCATTTTCTCTTCCTTGTAGTTGGAAAAGTATTCTCTAACTCTTGTCATATGCATTGATGCTCCATTATCTATATACCAAATACCCTATGAAGTTGATCTAGAGAGATAAGTTATCTAAGTAAATTCATTCTCCGATATTTATGATAAATGATCCAAGGGATCAGTTTAGTGCTCAAAATTCAAAGTTTTCAAAAGTGTTCTAAACCTATACCAATGCATAGATCTCAATGATATAAATCCAACGAAATTTGAATCATTCAAATATGATATCGTATGCTCTCGATATTGCGTTCTGATCGAATTCTCAAACATGAAAAAATTTGCAGAATTGATAGGGTGACTGTACATTTTGGGCCAGTGGCAGGCTGCCACTTGGCCACTCTTGATTGGTCCAAAAATTTGGAATTCACTCGGTCATAATTTTTTTATATTGTGGTGGTTCAAAAGTTTTATTAATATATGGGCTAACTGTGTATTTGGGTGGACTAATGGGCAAGAACCATGTTTTCCAATTGGAGGCTGCCATGTGGCCTTGTGGTGAAGTAAAATTATAAGTGCAGACATGAATGAATTCCTCTAGCCCGATAATGGGTCTAGCCACAACAGATACATTCTATGGAAGATTTCCTTAGGTTAGAATCAATCAAGAAGGCCTACCTCTTGGTTCACTTATCCTGCTCAATGATGTCCTTGCTTGCTCGCTCCAACTATCTCTCACTTCCTTCTTCAAGCACCTAAAACAAGTAAACAACAACAGACAATAAACATGGTAATAGAAAAATTGCAATTCAACCTACTTAACAAGTCAAGAAACATTAAGCCATGAATATGTAATATTACAAAACATGTAGGAAATCAATCGATAGTTGCATATATTAATATCAAAGAGAGATTACAACCATTCGTCTTGACGTTGTAGTCCTCCTCTGACAAGACCAGGTTCCCGCACACTTCTTCTAGCATTCCATGATGGTCTGAATCAACAATAGTTTTAAATCTCTTCCCTTTAGGCTTCACTCCAAACCAAATCACACTTCTCCCTCACATAACTAGATAGCTACAACTAGTAATAGCTTGCACACTACAACAAAACAGGGAATTTGCGCCACATTTAGCACCAGATTTTAGTGCATTTTTTTCTCAATTGGGATGAGCAGCCTGGTGCTAAATCTGGCTCTATTGTACAATTTTTAAAGTGTATTTTTTTGCACCAAATTTTGCGTCTTTTTTATGCTAAATTTTCCATCATTTTTTGCATCATATTTTACACCAAGATTTTCATTTGGTTTTACAACAGATTTTGCTTCTAGTTTTGTGCCATTTTTTGCATCTATTTTTGCATCATTTTTTGCTTCCTCTTTTGTGGCATTCTTTGCTTCTAGTTTTGTGTATTATTGAGTCCTTGAGGAAAAATAGGTCAAAATATTTACAAAAAAACCTTATATTTTCATGAAAAAATGAATAAAAAAGGGAAAAAGTAAATATATTTTCACCATTTACCATTTTACCTTTGTTGTGAAGAATTTTTACTCAATTTTGCCCTAACTATTCCGGAGCAGATTGTGGGAGATCCGGGAGGTCAATCGACAAGCCGCCAGTTCTTCGTAACAGCCAAAGCCCTAAGCTTCATTTTCATGTTCTTTATTTATGCTTTTAGCCACTTTTTAGATTTTTGAGAAGGTTTTCGAAAATCGTTTTCGCCCTCGGTTGGCACGATTTCCGGGCACGGAATTGCGTCAGCCAAGGATGATTAACAAATCCATCCGCGTCGATCGGTGCAACTATTTTTAAAATAGGTGCGCTGACACTGTGGATTGGGAAAAACCCTATTTTCTCAAAACATGACCGTTTAAACTTAAATTTTATGTGCCAATGATGATTATTAATGGATTTTGCAGGAGAGAATTGCTAAAAATGGCAGATTGGAAAGAACGGGAAGATGAAGATGTTGACACCTAGGCAATGAATGACCCAAATTGCCCGGAGGCTTTGAGGGCTTACAGGCTCCTCAAATTCTTTCATACGCCAGGGATGAGGGCCCAATGCAAGTTGCTTCGATACCTGATCAGACATTGGGACATTAATCGGGAGATTTTTGTCATTGGCGACTAGGAGATGGAGTTAGAAACTTTAGATATATACTTCATCATCGGACTGCACCGCAGAGGGGAGCCAGTGAACTTGTATGGGTCACGTTTGGTTGGGGCAAGCATATCTTCCTTTCTTGCCAAACACTGCCCTGAGGCCTTGAAATCCAAGAGTGGGAAGATAGAGATTTCCAATGTGCGGGATCTGACACTAAGGGTGCTTCTGTTGACTATCAACAGAGTGGTGGGGTCCCAGGCGGAACATGAGACTAACAAGTCGAAGTTCCTTTATGCTATTGATGGCACAACTCCTACGATCTTCAACTGGGTAGAGGCCATGGATATGAACATCAAACGCTAGTTGTACAAAGTTGCTTTGGATCTGTATTTCAAAAGTTCTTCTTGGAACGAGTACCACTGTTCCAGTATCAGCTGACTGAGGTAGATCCTCCTATGCCACGCGATCCACAGATGGCCCGTTGGAGTCGTTTGATGCCCAGGATCACTAGGGGTCAGCACATGTCATACCGACCTACATTCTTTTCATGGCTATGATGACAGAAGATCGTCGTGGAGGACTGGCCATACAATGGCACTGATTTTGATGGAGATCTAGACATGCCCTTACTAGATGGAGAGGACTTTGATGACAAAGGTAAAAAATCAAATTTTTAATTTTGAGATTTTTTAATTGTTTTTGGTATATATGTGCTTATAACATTTCTCTTGTTAATGAAGATGTTGGACCAGAGTAGCCATATGGGATGTCCCCAATAGCCAGGTGCGTCGCTCATCCTATCGATGTTGTCGTCCCTTATCGGGAAGGGAGTGACAACGAGGAGGAGATCACGAGGAACCTTCAGGGGTTAACTCATGGTATCCTGGAGTATGCTTGGGTAGGAGACATTCCTCGCCAATACCAGAGACACACGGTGGGAGTCTTGGATAGGATCTGCTGATTGCTGACTCATGTTGCATGAATCGTATCATGCTACCATGATCACCATGCTGATTAGTTCCTAGGTCCAGCACTTACATATTTTTTGAGGCCTATGTGCCACGGATATATGAGGCCTATGAGCTGCTGATGTTATTTTAGACACACATATTTTTTTTGGGGTTCTGATGTATCAAACATTCTCACCACACATATATATATATATATGTTGTATGTTCCTATCTACTATGGTACAAATGGTTTGTTTTATCTTTTACATGTTTTGTAAATGTCTATCCAACACGTAATTAGCTAATGCGTCTGTCAATGCATTCATACGTCTAGGAATGTGATGATATGTAATGTAATCAAAATGTCTTTCCAATAGATGGATACAAAGATACATTCTCAATATTTGAGGGTTCCTAACGGAATATTTCCTTTTGAGTTGAAGGACGACAAGCTGTGAATCCAGGATGACAACCAATTCTCTTATGCCCAGAGCGATGGCCTCTGACAACATTTCGATGACTGCATTGTATTCAGCAATGTTGTTGGTTGTGCGACCTAGATAGATACCTTGAAGGTCAATCAGCTTACCATTAGGGTCATAAATAGCCCATGCCACAGATGATAGGTTCCGGGTACTACGGTAAGCACCATCAATGAAACCAACGTGAGGAGTCACAGACATCTGCCAAGCAAGAAAAGCATAGTAAACAGGAAAGCTGTTTGAAAACTATCGCAAAAAACCACGTTGTACAAAAACGAGTCACACACTAATGTACACAAGTAACCATGCAAGATGAACTAAGCATAGTACTTTTTGAGGTGGGAGTCCATGCCAGGACTCGGGTAATCAATCAACACAGAAGGACACCGACAGTTTACCATTGTCATGAGAAGTAAGCATTGAGTCAGCCAAATAATGGAGTAGAACTCATATAAGGCTTTGTCCCCATGCCCCCTGGGCAAGGGAGGGTTACGAGTCGAATGGCAACCCCATTGCAATAATGGGAAATTGGTAAAAACTCGGGGAGGGAGAAAAATACTAAATCAATGAAGGGATAAAGGTGCCCTTAGTTGAAAGATCTTGATCATATCAGGATATGCTCACACATCAATAGACAGTGGAGAAGAGGACTCTTCGAAAACAGTAGACATGACTGCCGGGCGAGGTAGGAATGAGGAGCGATGATGAGTATTGATCCATGGTGGTTCCTCGAGAGACATGATTTCCATTATACCTTCATCCGCAAGGAAGGTCTCAGCTAAGGGATCAAGTGATTCCAAAGTGTCAAGCCAAAGGGATTGAGAGTATGTATCGAGAGAGGTCTTCGACATATGAGAATTAGAGGATGCAGAGTTCGAAGCTGAAACAATTTCCACGTAATTGTGTTCGGCAGGAGTAAGCAGCATAACCTCGCCCCTAGTATCAACAAGATCTGGTGCAGGTATGACCCAAGGATTAGATTTGATCGAGATCATGTTAAAAGATGCAACATGAGGAGGTGGGAGTGGAAAGCTTCCCATTAAGGCAGAATTTTTTGAAGAGACTTGCCCCCACACTCTCATAGGGAGCACTAGTGTGCTTGACGTATAAAACATTGCCATCTAAGGAGGAAGAGGCAAAGAAAGACAGCTGGTCGACGGTGACAATCTTCCATTGATGGGGAAAATGGATTACGCAAAATAAAGAGGAGGCCACGACATGCATGGCATGAGTCCAACTTCGACCGAGTAGAATATTATAATTGAGATTGGTGTCAACAATTTCTACTTCTACTTGGACTGTCTTGCCTTCCAGGGTGATGGCATGGTTAGGTAAAACACCGAAGGGTCACGAATCACGCCCATAAAAAGCTTCCAAAGTGTTCGGAGATTGGTTCAGTGCAGGGGAACCAATAGCCTTCCAACATGCGGTTGACATGATGCAGGTGGAAGCACCTTCATCGATGACAATTCGGTGGATGGTCTTCTCATTGATGATTACTTGCATAAGAAAGGCAATATAATGAGGGAGTCGAGGAACATGGTTCTCTAGATCAAAACATATCAAACTAGAATCGGTGGGATCAATGCTCCCGATAGCTAACAAAAAAGATTTCCACTGTGATGGGAAGCTTTGGAGCACCTTGAGAGCTGACATGGCTGACGATGCCTGAGCTAGATCCTCAACAATATTGTAGTGCTGAGTAGCTCAGGAATTGGGATTATACGAGGATTTTCGGAGTACACCTCAAGAGGGTGGTCGTATAACAGAATCAGGGTTAGGGCGCTCAATATGCAGAGGGCTAGAACTCGGGGTAGAAGAAGAAGGTGCAATTTCTTTCTCTTTCCCAGTTGCTGAAGTAGGAGTTTGATAGTATTTCGATTAGGTAGCCACATTAATAGGTGTACTCATCATGAACACTTGAGATCTGGAGGAAGCAGATTGGGGTTGGTTTACCATTTGGGTCTGCTGAGACGGAAACGACTCTTTGAGGATAGCAGGGGTCCCTTTGAGTAGGCGACTAACTTTGGATCGTCGAGGACAATCCTTAGTGTAGTGATCTTCCTCGCAAATGAGGCAGGGATACTTAGGTTTCCATTGCGAATATTTGCCAGCAGATGATTTGGGAGGACCCTGTTTTGGGGCATCGGCTTTATCTTTTCCTTTGCCTTTCTTCTTTCCTTTTGAGGATTTGTCTGATGCGGAAGACTGGACTGCGTGGACCTCTGAGGTTTTACTAGGGCTAGATGGATTCTGGGATGAACTATTAGGGACAACATTTGAGATCAACTTCTGTTTGGAAGAAGTTTTAGCAGGGGTCAGGGATACTGAACCAATAACTCCATCAACGGGAGGTACAACTGGTGACTCTGATGTTTCGGGATCGGATGATGGCCATAGAGCATTAGGTAATAACTCATATAAAGTGCTAGACTAAGAGTAAACTAGATCCAAGTACTGGGCATGAGCGATGACCTGCTCTTTAGTGACGCATCCACCCATAGCTATATCGCGAAAAATTGGGGCCACGAATGATTTGGTAAACCATTTAGTGAGCAACTGATCAACAATCTTGAATTTGATCATGCGACGTCTACGTCTCCATTCATGGATGTGATCAGATATGTGTGTCACAGTATCTTGCTTAAGAGATGTGAGCAAATAGGTGCCAGTTTCATAGAGAACCGACAATTGGAAATGCGTGAGGAAATCCATGGCTAAAGAGTTAAAGTCATGGTAAGTACTT
Source organism: Pinus taeda (assembly GCA_000404065.3). Lineage (NCBI taxonomy): Eukaryota > Viridiplantae > Streptophyta > Pinopsida > Pinales > Pinaceae > Pinus > Pinus taeda. Next base: position 222,928 of record APFE031208229.1, read on the forward strand.
CGAGGTAGCTCGATGTACCATTTCACTGTAGCACCTGTGAGGGTTCGTTGGAAAAGACAGAGAAGAATGGAATCGTCCACGTACAAGTTCGATGAGAACTAGAGGTGATATGTCATCACATGGGCCTGCAGATCTTCTTTAGCTTTCCCATCGAACTTTGGGCAATCACTTAGTATCTTGGATGGCACCGAAGGCCAGCATGATGAATGAAGGATCAGATCATTCATACGACACAATACATCTAGCAACTCGAGTGTAGCCAAGAAAGGTAATTAGGTGTTAGAAGGCATGGGAGGTCAATAAGCGGGCCCATAGGGAGGAGCCCATCCTTGCTGGTAAGGATTTTGGTCCCACAGTGGGGGATTTTGGCCATATGGCATCTGAAGTTGCCCCCATTGTGGATTACCTTGACCACAAAGAGGGTTTTGACCTTGAATACCTTGGAACTATCCAACCATAGGTTGTTGATAAGAAACGTACGGGTTAAAAGGCTGTTGAGCCTGTTGACCTTGGACATATTGATATGGGACCTACTGTCCTTGAACATACCACTGATGAACCTTTTGTCTCTGAACAAGAGGGTTTTCGACCCGCAGTCCTTGGGCATAAGGTTGATACACTGGTTTCCCTTGGACGTAGGGATTTTGTATCTAATTCCCTTGGCTGATAGGATTCTGAACCGATTGACCTAGGACATGAGGATTTTGAGCCTGTTGCTATAGGACTTGACATTGACCCTGCCCCTACAAGGGTTGACCTTGTTGATATGTATACAAGGGTTGTTGCTACTCTGGTTGGTTTTGTTGTTGCAAGGGTTGGCCTTGCGGTTGCAAAATTTGTCCCTGGGGCTGTAGAGGTTGGACTTGTGAGGACATGGGTTGAGAGGTGTGCAGACCATATTGCATCTACTACTGCGCAACTTGCTGCAACTATTGTAAGGATTGACCTTGCGATTGTTGCAGTTGACCATGCTACAAGATAATTTTCCCTTGTTGTTGTGCAGAGAGTCCTTGCTGCAACAAAGGTTTCCCTTGTGGTAACAAAGGCAGTCCTTGTTGTTGTAGAGGCTATCCTTTCTATTGCAAGGGTACTTGAATAATGCCCGAGAAATTACCGAACTGAATCTGGCCATAGCGAGGCTGGATGTACTGCCCAGATTAGAGGGTGTAAGGTTGCTTAACCATTCCTTGAGAACCATATGGAACATAATGATTTTGGTATTGGACCTAAGCCCCATAGGGCTGCTGATACTGAACATTGCTCGATCCAAACGGACCAACAGGTTCTGAACTTGTTGGCACTGGACATTAGTTGACCCAGTAGGATTAGCAGGGTTATAAATAATACCGGAAGAAGGCTGGTTTATACCAAGCATGTGAGCTTGTAAGTTGCTCACATTAGTGGCACCTGACACGATAGAAAAATTCAAGTTCTGCCCCCCTAGGTGGTGGCACAACCTAGCCACTGACTAAAGGGATGAAGGAACTCACAAAGACAATCCTTAAAACTACCGGTCATGCCTGATGGGTAACTGGGATTGACGATACAAGAGTATTCGGAATGGTGGGTTGCACTGAGACTGAAGTAACAACCCATTGGGAAGTGGTGTTCATAATGAACAGACCTAAAGTAGGCTTGGCGCTTGATGCCCAAATAGGATTATGGTAAAGTGATGAGGCACTAAGTGTACCTAAAACCAACTGCACCAAAGACATGTAGTTGGGTGGAAAACTAGCGGGAATGCCTTCTGAAAAGGGGAAACCCTTGGGAGGAAATGCAATTCTTCCCCCTCAACAGTGTGCAGAGTAGAAAATTCGGACCCATTCGGAGATGTGACTGGAGCATCGCCTTCGGGTTCCCAACAAATGACAATGAATGGTCGAATGAGTACGAGGGGATAGTTTCAAAGGAACACTCGACTGGTCATACGGACTGTAAGGATGCTGTGGTGATATCACAACATGGTCAAAGAAAAGGTTAAGAGGGTAGATAACTAGTCCAAGTTTACCGTCAGTGGTCGACGAGTTCTCTAGAGTTCGAACGGGGTTGTCCAGAGATTTCGGGCCAAGATCAGGAGATGACCCAATATCGAAAGTAGGCAGAGGATGAGATGACAACGGTTGAATACTCCAAACGATTGTGAGTTCAACATCTTGGTCCTTGAGTGACTCTAGTAATTCAGGAACTGACTCCTCAGACAATCTTTCAGACGGAGGAGAGGAAGAGGAATTGGGTGAACCAGGTGGTTCAGCAACGATGACCTTGTCTTAGTCGATGGAACAATTAACTTCAAGGCTTTACAAATGTTATTTTAAGGAAACTCACGATTTGGTCTCAAAAAAGGACTAACAAGGTGTTTTGGATCACGGGTAATCAATTATTAAGATGCATAAAAGACTGATGCTCTTTCATTTTTTAAGAGTCGAGAAAGAAACAAAGATGACTCTATCGCATTCTATTGGAAATGAGCTTGAAAGGACAAGTGCTCGAATGATCTTTTAATTTTAATGAGTCAAAAAGATCAAATGACTGCTTTGGATGATCTAGGTAAACAAGATTACCAGGCAACTGTGAACTGCAGAATACCTCTTGGCAAACCAAGAAGTACGAGCAGGCAATCTCCCCAAATCCTGTGTTCGGTGTATAATGTTTGCAAGGCGGTTGACTCGGCTTCCTAAGGATAAAAGTATTACAGCCTAGTGGGGTCTCCCATTATATACTTGATGGTATGGGAGTGCAAATCCATACTAGCGTTGTCCAATGCTGAAGCTAACGACAACTGCTAGGTTTAAAGACACCGGAACACGTCTCTAGCCTAGACCTTCTAGATATGATCGTTAATGTCAAATGTGCCTTAGGTTAATTGAATTCATTTTAAAGTTAATCTTGAATTATGTTTTAGTTTTCAGGTTTTAGCGATGCTACTCAAAAAACCTTAAATGCAACTAAATGAGAAAAGACCCTTTCAATTCAATGAAATGCCTACACTAGAGAGGGTAGAAACTACTCAATCAAGTGCAAACAATCAAACAACTGAAAAACAAAATGATCTTTCACTACCTTACTTTAAAAAAAAATAAACTAATGAAAAATGCATTCCAATTCCTAATTTCTTGACAAGCACTTATCTATTAGTCCTTTCAAAAGCAAAAAATTCTCTTCCTTTTTCAAATGCTGATGCAATTCTAGTCTTTTGATGATGCAAATTATCATAGCACAATGATGCAACAAGCTAGAATTTCATACTTTCTTCATGAAACAATGAAACAAACTTTTCGCTTATAATCTTTCAATGAAACTTTTTTCGAGACAATAAGCTCTTCAAGCAAATGAAAACATGAAAAGAGAAGTTCATTTAGATCAATGAAACACTGACTTTACCAAACACAAGACAAGCAATGTAATCCATGCTGGAAATGAAGTGTTTAGGCAAGCAAATGAAAATTTTCAAACTTGTGCAAAAAGAGGTCAAAGTCGTAAAAAGGACCAAAAACAAAATGAAAAGAGCAAGCACACCTACAACTGGACCTACTGAGTTCACAAACTGCTGAATGGACAATCAACTAGATGCCCTAGTGTCACTGGCCACTCAATGACTCAATCAATCAAGCAGAAACATGATAAGCCAATAAGAAAACAAAACCAAATGAAAAGTAGCTTTCTAGTTAGGGAGAAAACAGTCCAAAAGGCTTACGAGGTAAAAACCACAAGAGTAAAACACACTGGCCAAGATTCGGGTTAGGCCCTAATCTTCACTTACAGGCATTGACACGACTGCTTAATTGACAACAAGCGCTAGAGGCTGGTAGGTGCGATTGTTTCTTAGCAACTCACGCTGATCGGTGCAACTATTAGCGAATTAAGTGCGCAGATAAAGGGAGATAAGGAAAAATATTTTTTTTTTGAAACAAGGACCAGATCTACTACTATGAATTTTAGACTCAGACCAGTAAGCAGGAGACAAGAAACAAAACCAAAGGGAAAAAGTGGAACTAGAAAAGTTCTCACGAAATCATGAAATGCAAGACAAACAAAAGGATTGGGATCCCCAATGGAGTCGCCAATTTGTGGTGAAGTAAAATTATAAGTGCGGACATGAACGGATTCCTCTAGCTCGATAATGGGTCTAGCCACAACAGATACATTCTATGGAAGATTTCCTTAGGTTAGAATCAATCAAGAGGGCCTACCTCTTGGTCCGCTTATCCTGCTTGATGATGTCCTTGCTTGTTTGCTCTAGCTATCTCTCACTTCCTTCTTCAAGCACCTGAAACAAGTAAACAACAAGAGAAAACAAACATGGTAATAGACAAATTGCAATTCAACCTACTTAACAAGTCAAGAAACATTAAGCCATGAATATGTAATATTACAAAACATGTAGGAAATCAATCGATAGTTGCATATATTAATATCAAAGAGAGATTAAAACCATTCGTCTTGACGTTGTAGTCCTCCTCTGACAAGACCAGGTTCCCGCACACTTCTTCTAGCATTCCATGATGGCCTGAATCAACAATAGTTTTAAATCTCTTCCCTTTAGGCTTCACTCCAAACCAAATCACACTTCTCCCTCACATAACTAGATAGCTACAACTAGTAATAGCTTGCACACTACAACAAAACAGGGAATTTGCGCCACATTTAGCACCAGATTTTAGTGCATTTTTTTCTCAATTGGGATGAGCAGCTTGGTGCTAAATCTGGCTCTATTGTACAATTTTTAAAGTGTATTTTTTTGCACCAAATTTTGCGTCTTTTTTATGCTAA
>APFE031208230.1:1649-18346 GCA_000404065.3 Pinus taeda
TTACATCAGTTTTTACTTGCCATACTGCCGTAAAAATAAAAAACAAAAAAATTTAAGTGGGGTTACCAACTTTTGCCTATGTCCATACTCCCGCTGATAGAAATTAAAAACTTCATCAAAAACTTACCAACCCACAGTAAATTTGCATTTACTGATTTACTGGCATAAACAGTGGTAAAGAAACTTTTACTTCACGTCAAATTTATTTGCAGCAGGCCTGTACTTCAATTAGTATTCAATTTGGCTTTGGGATCCCATCGGGTCCAGACTTCATCGCACGGCACACATATATGCAAAACGTTTTGCACCCATGGCTTCCCCGATTGCAAAAATATTGTGGACCCAATAATCTATCAAAAGAAATTAATACCATTGTCGGGTCCGACCCATCAGCGATTGCTCATTTGTAAAAAGTTATGCTCCACTTAAAATGCCGATAGCGATACGCGAATGCAATATCGGCGATCGCATATCGCAAATAACATCAAAAATTTATAAGTCCCCATTGCCACTTCGCTTATCGCTGGAGTTCTGTGTCGCCGAACTGCTCACCGCTGAAGTGTTCATCGCTGAAGTCACTGGGGTCGCTCATACCTGGAGTGCAGTTGAAATTACGTTTTCAACAAAAAGTAGAATCTATATGACAATGTTTCAAAACTACTCACACGCATCTCTCATTGCAGCAACCGCCTTGGATTTGGTTATCCGAATCTTAACATCAGCTTTCGGCTTCTCAAATATTCGAGCATCACGAGAAGCAGCTTCGACACCTTAAAGCTTGTGTTTCTTGGGTTTCGACCTAACCCTAGAAGTTTGCAGAACGTCCGTGGACTACCATAGCCGACCTACATGATATCTCCATCGCTTTTTCTTGGAACTTAAATTTCAGTTGTTGTGTAACAGCTCGGTGGAATCCTGATAAGGGCTTGCAACAAGTTTTTCATACTGAAGAGGAATGAAGGGTTCATCTTCGCCTAATGAATCAGGTCACTCACCAAGTGACAATGTATTTGACCAAGTTACGAGCTTTTTGAAAGAACCCCAGGCCTTCAACAACTTTAACTTCTTTTTCCTCATTCTTGTCATTCTGCCTCTAATATGAATGATTTTTGCGGAAATGTCACCGATGATTCACATTACTTGAAGAAATCATGGGGATTTCGAATCTTGATTGATGCCTTTTCTTTTTAATGGTAGTCGATGCTTTACATTCGTGGGTAGAATGTGAGAGTTTTATAGATGTAGGTGCTTGTGATTCTGGGAAATGCATTTTCTTTTCTGGTTCTCAGCTACAGAGGCACTATAGTCGAAGAAATTAAAGCTAAAATCCCTGACAAACAAAATGATAAATGCATTTTCTTGTCTAGTTCTCAGCCCCAGAGGCAACAATAATCGGAGGAATTAAAGCTTAAACACTTATGAGCCAAATGATAAAATGCATTTTCTTTTCTCGTTATTAACTGCAGAGGCAACGATAATTTTAAAACCTAGACGAACCAAACAATAAAATGCATTTCCTTGTCTGGTCCTCGGCTCTAGAGACCATGATAATTGAAGAAATTAAAGCCAAAGCCCTTATAAAACAAATTCTAAAATGAGTTTTCTCACCAACAGAGGAAACGATAGCCAGAACCACGACAATCGCGATTAGCACAGAACTTGTCAGTAAGCTCATGATTTGCAAAGAAACTATAATTTAACAAAGCTTCTTTCAAGTTCAACAAAATATGACAGTCTGGGTTTTGAGATTCAAAATTCCAATCTAGAGCGCCATTATACAATTCAAAATTTGGTGGCAATTAATATCATATGGTATGGGGAATGGATAGCATATGATATATGTCATTCGATGATACACATGACACTCATTTCAATAGGCATCAATACAAACAACGTGATGGATGATCGCATCATGCATACCTCCATCACTATTAACTCGAAAGTGTTTGCCTGAAAATTAAATAAACGTCATAGTGTTTGTGCCGTGAGGTCCATACGAAGTGTATTAATGGATCCATAGAATTGGAAATAAGACAGCTCCCACCACAATCAACAACCATGACATATCTCCACGAGTAGAGTTCAAAATGCGATCGAGCATATTTGCGAAGCTAGGTTCAAATCTCTGGGCTAGTTTTCCAGGAACTTAGAGTGTATAAAACCTGCGAAACATTAAAACCTAGAAAAGACTCAATAGGTTATATGGAGGCGAAGTGGAAGACTCAGAAAATGAAAGATTCACAAGAATAAGTCGATCATTCATGTAAGATAAATAGTTTCCTTGAGGAGTAGAATGATTGAGACGAGGAACCTGACCTAAAGAGGACTGTAAGCTTAGAGATTGTCTCACATATTGATATGATTATATATACAAAAGGATTAGCGAGCTAATATCATTTTTTTCACATCATGTCCTTTTCCAATTTTGGGTATCAAAGATCGATATAACATAGAGGGCAGGGAGGACAAGGACTCTAAATACCATCATGGCAAGTTAGAGTCTCCATGCTATGGATCTGGAGTGTTTCATTTCCGAGTGGGCATTGAGAAGAAGGATTTTAATGTTTGAGTCCAAAAACGAATGAAGGTTTAAAGGTTAACTTCAACTCGTCATGGATTAACACAGTTGACTATGGGGTATAAGTTGGACCTAGATAGTAATGTAAATTCTTCCATTCTATCCCCGCTAATTAATGATTAAGGAACTAGTCATATTTTTTTAAGATAGTAGTCGTATTTTTTTTATAAGTAATTAATAGTTATAATTATAGATTTTTCTTGTTTACGATTATGGTTTACTACATTTAAGGGATTAATCTCTAATTTAAAATATGTCAGTGGAAAAATCATTAAATTTAGAAAGTATTATAAAGGTTTTTATTTTAACTTTTTTTTATTAATGGTCATAAAGTAATTAATTTTTTTAATTTTTGGAATAAGGTTTAGAATTTTAGCTTAATTATTGATGATTTTAAGTGGATGACTTTTGATGATATTCTAGAAAATACTTTATAGTAGTTGGACATAAAAGGTTGAGATTTATATTAAAAGTAATTATTTCACAAAAGCCTGAATTGAGTAATTATTCCATTTTAATTAAACAATTAAATTAATTAAATGTAGGTAAATATTAGTTATGGATTTTTGGGTATGTGGTATTACTAAGAGATATTAATAGTCCGTGTTATTGTAATAAAGTTTATTTATAAATTAGGCATTTCATAATAAACCAAGGCTAATATTGTTACAAATCAAAGATCGACATTCATTTTAAATGTAATGATACCCTTCTCTCCATTTTCAATTAAACGAATTTGATTTAAAAAAGATCATTTGAGCATGAGTTATGGTTTCATGGACATGTGGCACTAGTAAGCCATGACATTTGGTGTTGATATTGTATCAAAGTCTTTTCACAAATTAAGCAATACATGCTAAAGTGTTAGTCAATCATTGAATAATAATAATTTAAAATAAAAATAGTGTCTAGTTAATTTTCATCCATGTTTTTATTTTTGACAATATGAAATGTATAATGAGAAAAATGTTTTGATGCTTATCAAATTCTACCAAAGATATTTGCAAATGTGAAATACATTAAAAAAAAAGGAAAGAAAGAGAACCAAATGATTAAGTAAAAATAAAAATTACTTGATCTAAATAGTGAGGTAAAGGTTTCCAAATTGCATTTTATTATTTCCTATTGAAAAATAACATATGATTTTTTATTCTTAAAATAATTTTAACCCAAACTTAACTATGTTAGGGGTTAGCTTAATGGATCAAGTTCCATAACCCAACCTTAACTATCTTAGGGTCAGCTTAATTGATAAGTTCTCATTGCTAAGTACCTCCCACATTTTGAGGTCTCGCCAAATTAGATTACTTTAACAAAGAAAACATTTAAAATCAAATTACATTAATAATTTAAAATATATTATTAATATATAAATAATAATAATAATTTTCATTAATAGAATACACAGAATTATAATTAATAATAATAATTAATAAAAGTGGAATTTGAGAAATAGATGTTCAGTCTCTTTTAATAGGAGCTATATAATAGGCTAAAACTTGGTGTGAGTGTTGAATTTAGGACATGAAAAACTAGGATTTTGATTCCAAGTATTGATGGTTAAATGCTTTATGTTAAAAGTGAGGTTCAACATAGTGTCTATAATCTCTGCATTTACTGCTATTTAATTAATTAATGCAGTGCGAGCTCTATGTTTTGTTGTTATTTGACAATCCTTCCTTTTCACAATAGTATCTACATTATGTTGTTATGCTTGCCACTCCACACACTTTGTCTACACAATTACACACCACACTATGCATAACAAAAGCCACCCTTGATAGCTTCGCCTACGCACACTTCCTTTGCACATGCACAATCCACACTTCACACAACAAAATCCACTTATGATATCTTCCTTCGCAAAGACTCCCTTTGCACATTCACACTCTGCACTCTGGACAATGAAAGCCACCTCCACATAGTTTTAGATTGTTGGTTTCAATTTTAGCGTCAAATAACTCACTAATGAAATTCCCGTGCCCCCTAACTTACATAAAGGACATGCTCTAGTGTCTTTTATTGACACGCCATGGAGGTTAGTATTTCATAATGTTTTAGTAATGACCAAAAATTTCATTAAATAAAACTAATAGATGGAGAAATGATTTTTGAGTTATTTTACCATATTGGGGTAATTTTCTTATTAATTTGGTCAAAGTGCAATATTTAATTAGTTGGCTTCACAAAAGTGTGTTTCTTTTGCTCTAGAGTGTAGAGAAAGCTTCCTCACAAGTCACTTTTACATCATTCTTTCACATTAGAAAGAGCCTCGATAATCCTCACTTCAGTGTGAGAGATGTGAAATCCAACAATCAACATTTAAAAGAGAATACTATAATATTATATTAATGGGTTGCTATATTAATATTTGGTATCACCATAGTATATTAATTAATCTATAAAGAATCAATATTATAGTCCAATATTTATGTTTGTCTCTTCATAAGAATTTGACCATTCAATATATATATATATATGGGGATAAAAAACTACAATTCTAAGTGTAGAGGAACTTTGTGATGCGAGAGTAGGAAGAAGTGAAAAGAGATCACCATTCTCCACAATACCACACTTGGTCTCTATATCCATCAAATGATCTGATAGTCGAGACGAGGGTGAATACCATCTTTGTTGACCCATATTTATATCATTCGAAGCTTGAAAAGACCATCATATGCATAGATCTAGTAATAATTTATTCAAATGCCAAAGAATTAATTTGTGTAGTTACTATGAATTTAACCACCTTGAATGAATCAAAGGATTTGGCATTTTGGAAATCTTTGTTTGCAGAACTAGATGTTATTTAATACTTGACTTTGGAGAATCCCATACGTTGACAAAAAATTGACATTTGACATTATTCTGAATTCAAAACAGGAGGTCATTGACATCTTTGTTGAACCCATATGCTTTCCATTTCGATATATATTGATTCCTTTGTTCAAAATTGAAGTTTTTAAAACCTCGATAAGGTTATGTTTCCCCCATATTATGGAAAGCAACATCAGTCATCATGCCTTGCACACACAGGCATTGGGGTTTATTGGAAGATTATCCCAACCACCATAATTATTAAACTAACAATAGCCATATTTTTGGTACACGAGTAAATCAAGAAAGTAGATTTTTATTGCACATTGCAAATTTTGGTAGCAAGTTGAACGACAAGAACTCAAATGAAATTCTGAGTGGGAATACAAACTTCCAATTCCTCGACACATTAGATAATTATAACAAATGGTTATTTAATGTATGTTTGCTAAAATGTATTGTATATACATTTATTCTGCAACTGATATATGTACTCCACAACATCTGTAAGTTGAGAAAAATATTTCTTTTTGTACAAGCGCCCATCCTCTGTTTTAATATTTTGAATTTTCCATGAACTAAAATATTAAAAAATGTATGTTTGAAAACACAAGTAAGCAGAAGTCATTTGTTAGTTGCATATGTAAGTCTAGGAGGTTAAGGAAAAAAATCATGTATCAAATCTTGGTGGGTGCATATAAACAACAAGTTACTGGTTTTTGTCGTCTGTTAATCTGCAACAACTAGATTAGTGTAAATATCCCCAAGAACTCTTATTTTAATTGTGAAGGAGTTGTAGCCTCCATTTTTCATGTGAATGTATATTTCATGTATTCAAAAATATAATCACAAGTATTTTATTTTGTTGTGCCCATCCACTGTGATTTTACTCTATTTAATTACCCATAAAAATTGATCTTTTCATGCTATTTAGTTGTGCAAGCAAATTGTGTGAGTTAATATTTGTGAATGTTATCCTAAATAGACCCCTATGCCTCATATTTCATGTGGTATGAGAGCGATTTCAATAAGGTCTAACAAAGAAGAGTTTTATCACAAGGAATTAACAAATGTTAAAGGTTTTTTTGAAGGAATATTTTTGGAGCATATTTACGAGTATGGAGAGTCTTTTTTAGTGTCAGAAATGGAAACATCAAGCACAATCTTTATTAATCCTCTAATACCTAAATTCAATGGGGACGATTATGACTGTTGGGATATTACAATGAAGGCTTTATTTTCCTCTCAAGATATTTGGGATTTGGTGGAGAATGGGTTCCAAGAAACAACACATGCAACAACATACAATGCTTTGTCACTACCAGAAAAGGATGTATTGAGGGAAAACATGAATAAGGATTTAAATCCCTCATATACATTTTTCAATTAATTCATGAAACTACTTTCCCAAGGATTGCATCAATAAAAGATTCCAAGAAAACATGGGATACCCTCGACACAACCTACCAAGGCATGGTAAAAGTGAAGACAACAACACTACAAATGACAAGAAGATATTTTGAGATAGTTTGTATGATAGAGTCTAATAATACAGACTCTATAGAAAATATGTTATAGGTTAACCCGATAATGCAGTATAAATCAAAGAAGAATACTATAACCTACTTGTATTATCAATTTGTGGAAGCGCAAAGATTGAGCTGAACAATATAACTAGAAGGAGAAAAATCAATGGCACAATACACATGAAAGTAATTTGTGGAAAGCCTTAGCTAAAAGCCACACACTATTGTATTATCATACATGGCGAAAATACATAGGAATTATACAAAGCCTTAGCTCTCACAGCTAGCCAACTCTTAGTGCAATCCTCACATACGCTCATAGGGAATCTTGGCTTCTCTCCAACCTTCTTCTCTGCCCTCCAATCTCCTATTTCCTCGCATTTTTCCTTGTGGATGACTAGCCTTTTACCAATTGGAAAAGTCTCCTTCAAAATTGCACAATCCTCAAGGATAAATCCTTGACTACATGCATGAGGTTTCTCCATGAGAAAAGTCATGCAAATGATATTACACTATCCATGAACTTTAATCTCAACTAGGTCTTTCTCAAAATAGACATGCTTGAGTTTATGATGAGGGAATCTTCAGTTAACTGGAGTAGCACTAGTTGAGTGCACTAATGCATCAACTAATTGTTAACTCAATATTAGTTCCTTAAACAATTTGGAAGTAATTTAACTGGACCTAGTTCAATAAATTCAGTTAACTAATTACAAATCAAATATAAATCAATTTTATCTCCTTAATTTAAGCAATAATTCGTGCATGACTTCAAAAATACTTCTAACTTGAATTTCTCCAACTAATTAATTTAAAATACATTAACTAATTATTTCCAAGTAGTTGTTAAGACTAAATTCGATTTTAATTCACAATTTAATTCAAGGAAAAATTAAATTGGAATATTCTTGTTGCCATATTTCAACAAAATCATTTTTACACAAGTAATTTGAATGGTTGCTCAAATCAGGTCTCATGGCGAGACACTTCAAGAAATGAGAATAGTTGAGGAAATTTTGAGAAGTATGCAAGCATGATTTGATTCTATTGTTGTGGCTATAGCAGAGACAAATGATCTCTCACAATTTTTAGTAGATGAGCTTCATGCATCAATAACTTCTTATCAATATAGATTGAATAGAGCAACAAACTCCTCGTTGGATCATGCCTTCAAGACATAGTTTTCAATTGGTCGAGGTAGAGGCAGAGCAAAATCAAATGCTAGAGGAAGATGTATAATCCCACACAGAGGTGGAAGAGGAAGCCCTTGAAGCTCAAGTGGAAGGGGTGAAAATCAAAAGTCACGTAAATGTCCAAACATTAATCAAGAAGAAGGTCAGAGGTATGATAAATCACAAGTTCAATCTGATTATTTTAAAAGGTATGACCATTATGCAAATGAATGTAGAAACAAAAAACATGATATAAGCAACAAATCAAACGAAAAATTTGACAAAGGAAAACCATAACCAAGATATAATGTTTTTTTCGTGTAATGTAGCACAAGAAAAGTGAAAGAGATGTATAGTTTCTAGATTGACGATGTAACAATCACATGACATGGAACATTGAAATGTTTTCTAATCTAGATGAATGTGTGAAATCTAAAGTAACATTAAGGACTGATAGCAAAGTATCTGCCATGGGAAAAGGAAGAATAAATATTGTAACAAATAAGGGGGAGAAGAAGTAAACTTCAAATGTTTATTTTTTCCCTAGTTTGAACCATAACCTCATAACAATTGGAGAGATAATGAAAAAGGGTTCGAATGTTTTTTCAAAATTGGAGAGTGCATAATTTTGGATAAGTCCGCAAGAAAACAATTGATTGAGAAAGTTCTACTCACAAGAAATATAAGGTTTCCTCTCAAGATAAAACCAAATTTCAAGGAAGAAGGCGTGCAAGCACAACTATTAATGAATTCACAAGAGGATGAAAGAAAAGTTGTAGTTCTCAAAAAAATAAAATTTCAAGCAAAGGATAAAGATGAAAAATAGTTATGGCATTTCAAATTTGGTCATTTTAATTTTGGAGGTTTAAAATTGTTGTGTTGGAAAGGCATGGTGAAGGGATTTCCACTTGTAGAAAATTAAGAAATCCTATGTGAAGGATGAATCATTGGAAAACAATATAGAGAGACATTTCTAGTAGGAAATTCAGTAGGGGAAAAAAGACCTTTGGAGATTGTCCCTTCAAATTTATGTGGATCAACTGCTATTATTTCTCAACTTCCATAAATGACTACAAAAGAAATACATGGGTCTACTTCCTAAAATAGAAAACTGAAGTGCTTGAGTGCTTCCACCAATACAAATATCTTGTTGAGAATCAAAGTGGACAATACATCAAATTCTTGAGGACTCATAGAGGTAGAGAATAGATCTCAAATGGCTTCGTTAATTTTTGTAGGGATCATGGAATTCCCAAGAAATTTACAATAACATGTACATGTCAACAAAATGGTGTTGCGGAAAGGAAAAATAGGATCATTATGGAAATGGAAAAGAGTATGTTGAAGGAAAAATATTTTCCAAATGACTATTGGGATGAAGTTGTGACTTGCTCAACATATATCATTAATAGGTGTCCAACCAAAAGTGTCGAGAATATTGTTCTAGAAGAGGCATGGACTAGAAGAAAGCATTGTGGCACTCACATGAGAGTGTTTGGATGTGTTACGTATGCACATTTCTGAGATGAATTAAGCAATAAGTTGGAAATCGAGGGGGAGAAATGCATAGTTGTTTGATATAGTGATGAATCCAATGTATACATGCTCTATAATCCATTAACCAAGACGGTCATAATTAGCAGATATGTGCAGTTTATAGAAGAGGAAGGATGACATGGAAGTTTGGAGAAGACAATCAATGTGAAAACATGTATACCATAGGAAGATAAAGAGGAATTGTCCGTAGCAAGTAATTCGTCAATTGTGAATCGTCCTACTCCTATTCAAGCTCAACAAAGTAGTCAACATGTGACACTGTCAACAAATAATAGGACAATGTCTCACAGTGAAGGGAATAATAATCCAAGTACACTCGAAAGACTCGTAGCGTTATCTAATTCAAGTGCAAGATCAAGTGACATATCAATTCCATCTTCCATAAGCAAATTCAGAGATTTAAGTGAAATTTATGAATAAAATGAAGTCTATAGAAGAATAGATATAACTTCCTTATTCACATTATTTTTTCATCTACATGGCCCAATACATTTTGAGGATTTAGTTAAAGAAAAAAAATGGGTAGCAACAATCCATGAAGAAATACAAGCAATAGAAAATAATGACACATGGGAGTTAGTATACCTTTTGCAAGAAAATCAAGTCATTGGAGGGAAGTGGACCTATAAGACAAATGACAATGTTGAAGGAAAGATTGAAAGGCATAATGTAAGGTTAGTTGTCAAAGGATATAAGAAGCATCATGGAAGAGATTATGCATAGATATTTGCGCCATTTGCAGGGATTGAGATAATGGTCGTGAAACACAAATGGAAACTGTATCAAATGGACATGAAATCAACGTTCTTGAATGGAGTGCTGAAAGAGGAAGTATATGTTGTGCAACCACCTAGTTATGAGGTAGAAGGCCAAGAAGTCAAGGTGTATAGTTTGAATAAATGTCTTTATGGGCTGAAGCGAGAACTTTGTGAATGATATAGTAGAATATATGCTTACTCAATTGAGAATGGCTTCGATAAATGTGATGACAAGACTACTCTCTACATCAAAGAAAGTGGCAATAATATTCTTATTGTTGTTTCATATGTAGATGATTTTATTTTTACACTGAGTAATGATCCCTTCATTGTTGATTTCAAGGAAGTCATGAAAAGAGATTTTGAAATGACAGGCTTGGGGTTGTTAAGGTATCTTTTTGGCATAGAAGTGAATAAAATAGAAAATTGTGTTCTTATTCCTCATGTAGAGTATGTAGGAGACATTTTGGAGAGGTTTAATATGCAAAACAAAATTCCTTCACCAACTCCAAATTTCATGGGATTAAAATTGAGAAAATAAGATTACAACAACAATGTCCATCTAACGTTATAAAAATGTATGGTTGGCAACTTTATGTATTTGACAAAAACTAGGCCTACTATAATGTATGAAGTAAGATTTGTGGCAATTTTCATGGAGGAATGCAAGGAGACACATTTGTAGGAAGCCAAAAGGATTTTAACATATGTCAATGGGGTAAGGGAGTATGGTATTTTTTACAACACAACAAATGATTTTAGGTTGGTTGGTTACACTGAAAATGACTACGAAAGAATTGTTCATGATAGAAAGAGCACATTAGGATATGCTTTTCATTTTGGTTTGGTAGCCATATCATTGGCCTCCAAGAAGTATCTAAAAGTGTTACTTTCAACTATAGAAGATGAATATATTGCAACACACTAACAATGTGTCAAGGAGTTTCAATGAGAATAATGTTGAGGTATTTTTGGTAGGAACAAGAAGAGATGATAGCTATTTAATGTGATAACAACATTCCACAATTACACTAAAGAATTATGTTTTTCACAGGAGGAGAAAGAAAATTAACACTGAATATCATTTTATTATAGAATCTATTAACAATCATGAAATTGTGTTGCAGCACTATAATTGACAAGAACTATTTGTAGACATCTTCACAAATCCACTTGCACATGAATTTTTTTCCATCTGAGAGGCTATTTGGTAATTGTTAATGGTGGTAGTTGTAATTAAGGGGGGAGCGTTGGAAAATTAATCCCAACCATGAAAATTATTAAACTCACAACAACCATACTTATGGTACACGATGTAACATACCTTCATCATACAATAATAAAAACCACATACTATGCCCTAACTTCTAATATTGTTTCACCAAATTTATGTTCAACAATTGTGATAAACAAGGATATCACATGCCATTATATTCATATGTTAAAACAATAAAAAACATAAAGAGTAAGGACCCATAACATACAAAACATCTTATGCAATTGAATCAAACTAGATTAAATAAAAGAGTGTCACTTGTAAAATCGAGCACCACAACCCGACCTAGAACTAACTTCCTCGATTTCAACTCTGAGCTGAGAGTTCTTGCTCCATGATCAACAATCTGTTGTTGATCTCTTCAACTTTCAGTTAATCCCTTCTTTCATGATATGGTTTCCTCTAGCAGTGTCCCACTTTTGTGGATATTTTGATCTACTTGCCTAGGATTTTTCGATAAAAGTTTGCCTTTCTCTCCCACGAGGCTTTTATGTTTTTCCTAAACTTAGCATCTTTATCCAGTTGAACAAATTAATGGATACTTATCTTCCATCCATTAGTCTTATCTAGAATTTGATCTAGAATTCTAATCATGAAATAATTATCCATTCCCATTCGCCAATGGGATTTGATTTGGCATGAATCTCATCTCTAGGTGTCTCATTTTCCAAGCATTTAAATTCCCTTTAATTATTTTATAGTAAATTATTTACTCCCATTTTTACTCCCTTAGGCCTAGCTTTTCTACTATAACCCAATCTAGCTTTAGTCTATCCTGATATCTACGGAGGGGTGTTACATACTCTACCCCTTAAATTCATAGTATCATCGGTGTAGTTTCTAATCATTTCTCCATCTTACAATTTATTTCTTTTTTCTCATGTAGTTGTATATGATATTATAGGTTCCCATGGCAGTGCCACCTGAATCAAATTTTCTGAGATATAGGTTACAAAGGGGTTCTACCAGTAAATCTCCTTCAATTTCTACCTTAACATTTGTTGCAATAAATTTATGATGGATTTCAAATGCCTTCTTCTAAATTATAGTTTACAACAAATAATACCATAATTTAATATACCAATACTACTATTTAAGTAACTATGGGTTTAATGTTTCCTTCCATTTACCTATGATTCCTCATTTTGTATTTACATAATAGAGAGAATTTCCTATTGTTCCAATGCATTTTTATTTTTGTCAAGCACTTGGTTTGTAAAATATCCTTGCATTAGTCACTTTATCCACATGTTTTCAAACATTGTTAGTATTATTAACATAACACCAAGTCAATGCCAACAATTCCCTTAATTATTTATTCACAACTACATTTCGACAAGTCCAATCAAACCAAGATCGATTTGTAAAATAGAGAATTAATGAACCTATTAAACTTCAAAAACTAGAGCCTAACTTAAGAAATTCATACCAAAGTAGTTAAGTGCTTCTATTCAGCTAGTCCTGCTTATATATCTTGTGTTTGCAGGAAAATTCTACACAACGAGAGAAAAATGATAACATAGAGGTAATCACACACAACACGACTTTGGAATTCCCTTAAATTAGATTTTTGAGATTGAATGTGTCACAAGACAAGTTATTAATTACACAGGAAACATGACCTTCATCCTAATCATAGAGGAAGCCATTCTCACTGATAGTTAATCTAGTATGGATTTCAGGGTTATATCTAAATCTTGATGACAACCTTAGCCCTATCCTTAGCCAAGAAAATACTTGATTGGTAATCAAAATCACCTCGTCCATAGTTGAGTTATGAAATATGATTTCATCCCCTTGCAATGGATTCTTTTCATGAATTCATGTTTTCTCTTTCTAACACTACTCCACTGCCTAGTCAGGCCATGAACAAATCAAACAATGAGTATGTATGTACATACACCTCCAATACATGAACCATAGATGAAGGTTACAATGTTCTCAACTCCATACGCATTTAATTTTCATGGCACTATGCATAATAGGGTGTGAACATAGGTCATTAACATGTTGACACCCCACCTTAAGAACTAGATCACAACCTCGTAGAATATAATTCATTTCTTGGAAACAAAATAAACTATCATATTCCTTAAAATAAATTCTAGAGTATTTTATGCAACAACCGTTATGTTGCCATATTCAAAATCATGCAGCATTATTAATGCAATGTGACATGTAAAGTTCTCCAATATTTCATGGTAGGAAACAATGGTACAAAATATGCATCGGAGATTGTACGATTGTGAATTAATTTGAATAGATTGCTAGATATCATTTTATCGAAAATAATTATCATTGTGCACAACAATCTCAATTATGAGTACCACCTAACTCCTTATTTTTTTCAACAGTCCCAATTAGGGGTAAGTTATCATGGTATCTATAATTTATATGGTAAGTTATCATGGTATCTATAATTTTTAGAGTAAGTTATCATGGTATAGAGGGAAAAAGTGAAAAGTTGCTTATGTTTTACCCCAAAGGAACTATAGAAAGCTCTATTCACGTGAAGGGTTAAATTTGACATAAATAATAAGATATGAGTTGCGAAAATATTACAAAATTTAATTGAAAATATTCACCTTAGTGATTCTCTCTAATTTTCACTTCACTTCGAAAATATATGGCACCACATTTAAGGAATATAATGGCAAAAATAGTCTTAATTTACTAATCCATCCAAAAGAATTTGCCAAAGCAAAGGCTACATTGCAAGATGAAATATTAAAACGGTACATGAGGGCAAGAAACAAGACCAACGAAGAGGAGATGACGACCTATCACTTTGTTATCTAAAATATAAGAAAACATTTCTTAATTCATTCAACACATCATCTTTCTTCCCTTATTTATTGTGCATATCATTCTCTCCCTTATGTTATCATAATTAAATATATCTCTGTTTCCTGTCATATTTTCTTTGTGAGTTTATTTTATAACTTATATTTATACTGCTTGACACGATATGTGATGACTGCATAATTTTTTTTCTAACCTAACCATCATGATCGCGATCAGTTACAAATGTGACTCGACGTCAGCACACAAGTTCAGATATATTAAAACGCAAATGTATAATTCGTGGGCCTCCAACATCCGCAAGAGGTCGCAAGCAAATGGGTTCCTTGTGTTAAGACATTTAATAACTTCGGACGGTAGCCTGATTAGTAGTCAATAAAATTGACTTGACAATAACATATTCCATTGGCCTGCACTATGGTGCATCATGAATCCATTCGCTTCCACTGATGCATCAATTTTTGAGATAGAATCCCCGTGAAGGTGCTAAGAGTAAAAACTCCTTTCGACAACGCCAAGAATATAGTCTCCTTGAAACAACAGTGAGAAGGAAAAAGAACTTTTCTTAAAATAACTAGTCGCTCGTTTATAAAGCTAGACTATTTCAATTCTTTGGAGTTACTATTCTTTAGATTCCTTTTATGACATTATTTTATTGTCAATTATAAAATGTCTGAGGAGTCCATCTAGAGTGAAAGCAAATATCATTGTTGGTTCTGTATCTTTAGGACATCATCCATGGGTAATATTGGTAGGTCACCTTGAATGTCATCAACAAAGGATTGTCCTATCAACATCGGTTCTTGCAGTGTGTAGCCATAAATCATGGCTTTCCAAAATGGGAAGAACGAATCCTCAGATCTTGACCTGTGCTATTTTTGTTGAAGTTATAATTCCAACTGTGCCCACGCGGACCAGCAGTCAACGGCAACTAAAAACCAACGGGGCAAACCACTGCAGCAAACTTGAAACCGGCAGGAAGATATCGCACCACCTTTCGGCCTGAAGTGGTTTCCGGACAGTGTGGTCCGATGTTGACAACTGTCCAACCGTGACGCAACCGTGACGTAAGCACCTGACCTCCATCGGAAGGTAACGATGGGTCAGCTCACCCCGCCCGATATGCGTCCGATCAACAGTGAATACTGTCCGCCGTTCGATTGTCAGGTAAGGTCTCCGTGGTTTACACTCACCGAAGTACATACGGGCCTGTCAAAATTAATGAAGCGTGGAGTAAAAAAAATTACTGGATAACTAGTTCATTTTATGACATGAGTCTGTTAAAAGTTTAATGTTTTCCTACGGCGATTTAATATGGAGCATGGGCGAAATATAACATAAGTTTTTTTAATATATGTTTAAAAAAAAATGTTGACCATTTTTTTTGTCATATGAAAAAGCACACGGGGATTGCAGTATGTGTGTTATGTAATTACACATGGTGAAAATAAAAAATGAGGTTCCGCTGCAGCCATTGAAAGAAAAAAAAAAACACAGGGATTGTAATGTGAAAAGCACACGGAGATTGGAGTGTGCGTGGGTCATGAATGTTATTGCATATGAAAAAAAACCAAGGGGTCCGCAGCACCAGGGGAATGAAGGTGTGTAATAACACACGGTAAAAAGAAACCAGGGGTCCGCAGAAAACCAGTTGATTGGATTCGCAGCAGCGAATGAAATACACAGATTAATTTTGTATTGCAGGGGAGGAATGCACAGAAGTGCATAAATATTTTTGGGTTTGAAATGTAAAAGTTTTTATGCAGCAGAGTAATTTTGTCTTGGTAATGTAAGAAGTAAAAAGGAATGCATAGTAGTGCAGGAGTAGCAGTGAAGTGAATAAAAAAAACAGGAGGTTGTTTTATTTCAAAACCATGAATAGTTTCACACAGCAGTGAAAAGGTAAACTTGTAAATCCCTGTGATTTTTGTTTTCACACAGCAGTGAATGTAAATGAAATTTTTACACAAGTGGTGTAAAATTTCATAGGAGGCAGAGTAAGTTTTGTAAAATGTTTTGGTGAATCCCTCTGAGTGAAAGAGGATGAATATGTCTCTGTAAATTCTCAGGTGAAAACAGAGTTATGGTTTAATGTTGTTTTTGGTAAATCCCTCTCAGCAAAGAGGATGAATGTGTAACTGTGAATTTATTTTAATGAATGGAAATATTTTATGGTGGTGAAATACTCTGTTCTCAGCTATTTTTAAAAAG
>APFE031208230.1:39792-69068 GCA_000404065.3 Pinus taeda
ATGAGTAAATCAAGAAAATAGATTTTTATTGCACGTTACATAATTTCTTTTATATGTTGAAGGACAAGAAATTAAATGAGATTCGGAGTGGGAGTACAAATTTCACATTCTGCAAAAGAATTGAATAAATAAAAGAAAAGGGAATTTAATCTAGGGTTTCTATAACATATGGTCAAGACATTTATTTTGCATCTAATATGTGTACTCCACAACATTTGCATGTTCAGAAAACTATTTTTTTCGTACAAGCACCCATCTTGTGTTTTAATACTTTGAGTTTGTCATGAATAAAAATGTTAAAAAATGTATGTTTGAATAGGCAAGTACGTAGAAGTATTTTTTTAGTTGTAGACTTAAGCTTGAGATGTTAAGGAGAAAAAATATTGGAGCAATTCTTCTTGGGCATGCAGAAACAACCAGTTACTAGTTTTTATAGTGTGTCACTGTGCAACAACTAGTGTAGTGTAAACCTCCATGAGAACCCTTGTTTTACTTGTGAAGGATATGAAACTCCCATTTTTCATGAAAATATATATTTCATGTATTCAATGATATAATAAAAAATAATTTATTTTGTTGCACCCATTACCTCTAATTTTACTCTATTTTTCTTTGTGTAAAATTTGAGATTTTAACCATGTTTGGTTGTGCAAACCAATTGTGTGAGTTAATATCCATGATTTTTGTACTTGTTATAGACATTTTTGGGAACTTCAACCCCAATCATAGATGTCCATAAACTGAGGGCTCCTAAGTCCCTAAAAGTGTTGCTTCACTGCCTAAAGGGACAAGGTCAACTGATTACATCATCTCACAGAAGTTCTCCACTAAAAACTGCTCATAAATGGTCAAAATTGGACCATACCGAAAGCTCAATGCAGAGGGTGCGATGCATATCACCTTCCCAATGTATAGGGTGCGATGCATACTGATTTTCTGCATTGTAGGGTGCGGTGGTCGGGAATGGACTAATGGCAAGGACAAAATGCAAGGTGGAAGATCATGGAATCTTCCAGAAGCTTCCCCTCTGACACTTGCCACTCCATTTTTGACCAGGTATGAGTAAGAGATCATTATTGTCCAAGTGGAAGCAGGAACTATTAGAGAGAAGACACTAATCAAGATCCCAAAAGATGACTCACCTCTCTGTGATCATCTATATATGGATCCCTCATCACAGAGATCTGGAGGCTGGAATTTTGTATCTTATAGAGAAGTGTTGTTGGTATTTTGGTGTACATTATCAGTGTTGGGTGATCTAGCTTTGCTTGAGGTGAAGAAGGGCTTCTTAGCTGGAGGATGATGCTGGGTCAGAGCACATGGTTGTAATCTTCTTGCTAGTTTTCATCTGAATAAAGCTATTCTTGTTTCCTTCCATATTCTTGTGTACTTGTTTATATATGCATGTATATGGTTAACGCACATCTGATCGTGCATTATTTATGAATTTAGATCCTTGTTTTCTTGCATAATAGTATGTTGCTGTGATTCCACAGGTCCTTTTGAGGCTGGGCAGACAAAGAAGAAGTGGCAAAACTCTATCAAGATGGAGAGGAAATCAAGCGCAAGACTCAGGTTGGCTTTCTTGGTTCTCCTCTCATCTATTTTTGTAAAAGGAATCAAGAGTAGACTTTGATTGTTTGTTTCTAAGAGAGCCACCCATCTTAGTGGGAATAGCAGTATTCAAGTGGACACTATTCCCGGATAACAATACTAAATAGACCCCTTTGCCTCATCTTTCGGGGTTGTTCCTCTGTAACCATATCTAGTTGGCAACAAACATTTTTAACCCATGATGAACTTGGAATAGGGGATTTAGTCAATTTCCATTTGTTTTTATTGCTTGCATAAAATGGAAGCTAATGTATATTCTATGATTATTTAGAAATGTATTAGGTGAATACATTATATATCTGGATTGGAATTACTAGTATTGGTAGGAAAATTGAACATAAGTAATATATGGATGTAAGAACATGTGAAATTGTGGAACACTCATGAAGCACTTTCACAATTCCACAATTTCCCTTTGCCGTCCCACATAATGAAATCAATTATATGTGGTAATCGATTTTGAGATTCTGTCATTTCAGTTTCCATGTCACGTTACTTAAATTTGGAATTGATTTAACCGAATACATTGTTAGAGTTTTCTTTTTCTCATACCTACTATATTTCCTAGATATTTTGAAATCTCCAATGGATATAGATATACATGAGTAAATATAATTTTTGAAACAAAGTTAACTACATCAATTTATTTATAATTCATAATGTATGCCTCTATTTAATTGCAAGTCTCTCACTCTCCCAATCACATAAGTCTTTTCACTCTCTGTCTACATTAGGAGACAACATTTGGAGAGAGGGCATATAATATGAATTTGATGAACCCATGTGTTGAATATGGGAGAAGGTGTTTCCATTCTTCAAAGGAAGCTTCCTCTAAATGTCCACACAATGTAACCATGTAATGTTCCTTCCAAACGGTTTTTCTTTATCCATTATGCTACCTATGTATTATCAAAGATAGAGCATGGAGATACATGGAATTTAGCACTAGTCCACCCATATTAGTATTTGAAATATGGTTTCAATAATTTATTAGGTCAAGGGTAATTGCGTATATTTTGAGGAAAACCAAACCCAGTGAATGAATGCTACATAGAAACCACCCACAGAGAGGAAATTCAAAAAAATAACTCAATGATTTTTTTTTATATCATAAAATCACACACATATAGTTTCCCTCATCATTTTCAATTATTATTGTTCCATTCTATTTGGATTATGCTTTAGTTTGTGCTTATCGTTTTTGTGTTATCACATTTAAAATGATTTATTTGCGTATTTAATTTTATACCAAAAAAAATATAAGATTTATCTCTTAATTATTTTGTCAATCCAAGTCAACTTAATTTTATATGCTTTCATGCATATGTCATGAATGTCGTAAGACTATTCTTTATATGTTTGTGATGTATTTTTTTCATTTAAGCTAGCGGTAATGAACTAATTTGTTAACCTTGATATGTATCTTATTTAATCTATTTTTGTAGGACACCTAATCCTCAATGGGTTAGTGTGGAAGCCGAATGGACAAAAGGAGTCCAAGAGACCTTGGGATGTGAAACACAATGGTCACATAATGTACTATAAATGTATATCTCTTGTTAATAAAATTGTACTCTCATGATTTATCATTCATATTGTTCTTGATCCCATGTGTGTTTAACATGGTATCAGAGCGGGCGATTGCTGGTCCTACTCCAGTTTGAGCCACTTGTTTTTTGGTATCTATATATATTATATGTCAGTTTTAAGTTACCTGAGCTCTGACTCTGCCTTATTACCCTCAGACCTGAAATAACCTACCTCTGACAGCACTGCACATCTGTCCATACTCTCAATTTTTCTATAGCACTGTCTTTTCTTGTTTTAGCGCTGAGGCATGAAGGTGCCACTACAGAGATACACCATCGTCGATGAAGGTCCAACTCCTTGTATGCGTTGTTGAATGGTATGCGAATGGTATATTCAAATGTCATGTTGAATCTGTTGAATGCGTGGAATATTAACGGTTTATTGAATGCAATGTAGCTGAATCATTTGAACGTTGTTTTAACGATGTATATATTGAATGGAGTCCAGTGCTATAAGTTGTTTGGTTTATTGAACATTGAATGGTATACACCTGTCCATAACAATTGAATCGCTTGTGTATATGCTATACACCATAAGTGTGCAAGAGTTTAGCTTATTAATGTTGTTTGGTCCAGCATATATATGGTATTAAACTGCTGTGTTGTTGTTTGACACAGCATTTGAGTGGGAATATTGAATGTGTTTTGATATGCGTTGTTTTTCCATGATTTTCTATATTTTCTAACACTTGGAGGCCTACTCATTTCTCACCCTGTTACTGTCAACCTCTTGTGATGCGTTACTAGAAGCATTCCAGGCATTCTGCCACTCTTCCTAACATTTCTGTCAATTCCTAGGAGGTGAGTCATTGCTCCTAAAGTATTAACGAGATCTTGCTCCTAAGACATTCTGACCTCCTTCCCTCACTGCACCTATTGCTGCATAAAAAAATTAGGGACATTTTTTGGAAAAATCCATTAGTCCTCACAGTCTTGTTCAACCTTACCGTGTTGTGGTATCTTACCTCTATACACCCTCAAATCCTCTCATTGGACCTATCGAATCCATACCCATAGTCAACCTCACATATTTATTTAACCTCTCCATCCATTGACTAGTATATAACCTCTCCACATATATCACTCTCGCAACGAGTCATACACAATCGGCTCTCACACGCTTCTCCCACTTCGCAGAGGAATTCGTTGAAAAATTATGGAGGTGTGGTGAAGGTTCACATTCCTTTGAAGTGTACGATGTGGTTTATTTGATGTGCAGACACTGCAATACATATCATTGTCAGCTTTAGTAGAGGAGGAAAAGTGATATCTACCCATGCCTTCCACAAGGATTCTGGAGAGACTACTTTACTTATATCAATGGCGTTTGAAATATATGTAGTGATGCGCACAGGCAGATTTTCAAGGACCCACAAAGTTTTTTGGATGTGTGGATCTGTAATATCCATGGAGGAGTATGCCGATTGTATTGTTTGATGCATGTTACAATTTGTCCCAGTCACAGATCTAAGTGTTGGGTTCGTGATTTTCGTAAATCTATGCTCATAGATATTTTATTGAGGGATTTCAAACATGGATGGCTGGAAAATTCTTTTCTTCCATTAGATCTTGCACACTCGTGCAATGATGGATAGCTGGATCAAGGAGGAGACATAGTTTTATGGGCATTGAATATAGAAATTCTATGGTGTGTAAAGTTGTGGTATATATGTTTTATATGGTGTGTTAATTCTGCATATATCTATTTCATTTCAATGGTATGCTTTAGTCCCATGCGTTGAAATTTTTGAAGACCTAAATCACGACTCCATTCATCCCCATTATTTACTCTTGACTTTGACTCTTCATCGTAATCTAATGTATCTGAGAATTCAGAATCCAAATGTTGGTTAGTGTCGAGCCCATCAAGATCCCAAGGTTGCCCATTTGAGTTACAAATCAAAGTTGCATATTTTTTCTCCGACTTTAAGACATCAGCTTCTTGTTCTATTTCTGCCAAGCAGAGGAGACCGTGATATTTTGCAGCATTTGCATCGGTTAAATTCTCTGGAACCCAATTTTTTTTTGAAAAAAATTCATCTGGGCATTCAAGGTCACATGGTCTGGAATATGTGAAAGATGCCCAATGTGCAGGAAATATGCAAATCATTCCTTTTTCCAACTATTATTCTATTTTCTGAGGAAATTTAAAACACCAAGCTGCCTACAATTTTTGTTTGTATTTTTAAATATGATTTAAAACATCCATGCCCTATAAAAGAGCCCTTGGTGTGTGAATCTTCACCAGTTCATTTGTCTCCTGACTTGGATATATCTAAAGAAGTGTTGGTGTAGGTACTTCAAATAATTATTTTATTAATTTCGATACTTGCATTCGAAAGGAAGATAATCCACAAGGGTATTGTCTTTTCATAGCCATCATTTCTACTTTGAAAGTGATTATGCTAGGGGATTTTTGGGAATGACAGAGTTCAATGTTCACAAGAATTGGGGACTGTTTATATTCTTTAA
Organism: Pinus taeda; assembly: GCA_000404065.3. Lineage (NCBI taxonomy): Eukaryota > Viridiplantae > Streptophyta > Pinopsida > Pinales > Pinaceae > Pinus > Pinus taeda. Next base: position 45,468 of record APFE031208230.1, read on the forward strand.
AGTTGCAGCAATTTGGCATTATATAGGAGTTCAGTGGAAATTGTTTCAAGCCAAGACAATTCTTTAAAGGTTGTTCATAAAAGAGATTGTTATTGAACTAGAATGAAGTTGTTGCCAGGACAAGTTCCCTTGGATTCAAGGCTGGTACAGGAAAATATCTTTTTGAGGCCTAAATTGCTTGTATCTTTTTTGGAAGTTAAATTCTCAAGTGAATTGAATAAAATTCATTTTTGAATGAGGAGTCTGTTTTCCGGATATCACCATTCTTTGTGTGTTGAATCTATTGCAAGCTGATTGATTTAAAGTTGTTGCCATAAGTTTATATAAAAGAGAAATTGGTGTCCATCTTTTCCTCATAGTTTTACTATTTTTTGAGGTTAAAAATGGCTCCAATTGGTACAATATTAGAGTTAGTGGACAATCTAATACTCTCTACTATGGATAATACAGTCAAAATCAGCAAGGAATTTCTCACCGATATTCATAGTTGTCTACGAGATGTACATGAAAAGATTGACATTTTACAACTTGAATCTCAGCTTCAGCATGAAGAATTAAAATAAAGGAATCATCATTTTGGACATGTTTTTGTTGAGAACATTGAAACTGCAACCCATCAGAATTAAGTCAACAAAGCAAATATAGTATCCAATAAAGCAGCAATTGTACATGCAGATGTAGAAACTCAGTCTGCACTTCCCAAGCCCATCATCAGACCTTGGGAACAACTTGTCCACAACAAGCACAGAATTGGTCTTGGATATGACAAGGACTTGTCCTTTCATATTCCAGACTACTCAAAGCCCATTCAGTTTTGAAGTGCGAGATTCATTCATGACAGTTCACTTGCTCCTCATGACACTTCACCTCCAGCTATTCCATATTCTACTCCTCTTCCACCACAACAACAACAATAGATTGTGAAATGCCAACACTGTGATCGAGTTGACCATCTGAAAGATCATTTTTTTGATCTTCATCCATGTAAGCACTTTCATAAAACTTGTCATTCTTCAAACAAATGCTTCAGAAACAAACGTCTTGCATCAACAACCAAGAAGATATTCCAAACACATGTCAGAACTTGTTCCAGAGTACTAAACAGTCTTGCGGATGTGTTTTCTCCATCATCTCACCTTGTATATAACAGGGGGGAAATGATGGTCATCTACAAGCTTCAAAGTCACATCAAGCGAGCCTGAGTCACAACCTGCCACACCAGTTTCAGAGTTGTAGGCAGAGACAAAGATGCCTGAGCATGCCTTCAGTTGGCAATCTGGGACACTTCCTCTAGCATAAGACTTTATCTTCTTGCGAGTTTCGAAAGAGTTCCGAGAACAAAATTGAGAATACTTCATCTAGCAGAAGACTCCAGCTTCTTGCCAGTTTTGGAAGAGTTCCAGGAATTGCATTAAGCATTCGAGAGTTTTTGGTCATCCTTAAACCATCATAGGTTGAGACTTCCCTTTTGAGGTTGAGGTTCTCCCTTTTATGTGGGGTGAGACCTCCCTTTATTGGTTGAAGGTTTCCCTGTTCAAAACAAGCGTAGCACTTCCTCTAGCAGAAGACTTCAGCTTCTTACCAGTTTTGGAAGAGTTTCGGGAACTGCACTAAGCGTTCCAGTGTTAGTGGTCATCCTTAAACCACCACCCTTTATACCAACATTTCATAGAGAACATTCAGCCTAGTGCTGCCATGCATTTTTGCACATTTTGTATTACAACTCTCTTCTTGGACTCATACATAACCCTTCGGATTAAGGGGGGGAATGTTGGACACCTAATCCTCAATGGGTTAGTGTGGAAGCTGAATGGACAAAAGGAGTCCTAGAGACCTTGGGATGTGAAACCCAATGGTCACATAATGTGCTATAAATGTATATCTCTTGTTAATAAAATTGTACTCTCGTGATTTGTCATTCATATTGTTCTTGATCCCATGTGTGTTTAACAGTTTTTCTTATGTTGTCATGCTCATTTCTATCTTTAGAACTATTTCTCACGTTAATTGATGATTATTTATGATGCTTGTGTGTCTCTTCTAACATATGTAGTATTAATTCTTTTAAGGGACCCACTCTTTTCGCTTCGATTTGAATGAACCTTTCATAGATTACACTTGATATCGCACAAAGTTCATACAATTTCTATCAACAAATCCATGTATATTTCATATTATGTATTTATTCCATCCAAGGAACTCATTGAAATAATCACTCTTAGAAATTGGTTATATTCAGGTTGGGGCTCCTGCTCAAAATGGTGTGGGATCTAGTTTGCACTTCACATTGGGAAGACCCCCTTCCCTCTTCGCATCTTCCTTCACCATCAACACCTTCCTAAAGAAAAGACGCCATGTTATTTCCTTTACATCGTCCCATCTTCTATTATCAAAACATTCTTTTACATTTGCGTTCTCCACTGACAATGGGCAAGACACAACTTTTGAATCATGTGGGTAATTCTTGCTTTAGGCCATCGTGTAATGAAATCTACCACTTCCTAAACTTTCCAAACCACCATCTCTTGGATGTTGTCTCTCCCACGAATTCGTAGGCCAACATCTGTTGGTCAATGCTAGAACACCTAATAGTCTCTCTAGCCACTACTACGAAGTTCTCAGGCCAACGCCTAAATGATTTCACTACACCCTAAATCTACAAGTCACTAGTTTTCTTTAATATCCCCTTAATATGTAAATTTGATTTAATTACTTGTGTTGGTAAGAATGGCAGTAAAGCTATGAAAGTATATTGGATAAATTATTGTAAATAACTATTATTTTGTTATTAATAAAAATAATTTTATGTACTTGGAGAAAACACTCAAGAAGAAGATTGCTTGCCAAATCTAGAAAAAAAAAATAGAAACAATGTCATTGCTAAATGAGATTTGATAAAACCTTCATGATAATGATTCTAGAAAATTTCTAGATAAGGCTAACTAGTTGGAGGTAAAAAAACCCTTAGAATTCCTTAGCTGAAGAAATATGTTAAGTTGGTCGCACTTAAGGCACTACAAGAGAAAAATGTGGGCTTTAAAGGCAAAAGCCTAGTTTATTGGGAAATAACACACATAAAAGAGGGATGCTAATGAAATTGAAACAATAACATGAATAAGGGTATAAACTACTAATAGAGAGAATATAGAGAATTGATAGGGTTGTTGATTCTTTCGCAAAATCATTATTGGCTTCGCGGGAATAGGAGGATAGTTCAATGCTCGGTGGTCAATGTCTTGCTCTACTGTAGATTCTACAATGAGCATGACTTTAGTTTTCTCGTTAGATCTATTAATGTTAATGCATAATTTTGTTATTTTATTGGAATTTATGTAGCTCGAATAATTGATGAATTTTCAAAATTAAAATTCTTATAATTGATTGGGGAATGTTAATTAACTTGTTGGAAGTTAAGAGTTAGAGAATTGTGGTAAGAAGAGACAAAGTTGATTCTATGACTAAAAAAAATTAAACAAATAAACAAAAAAACAAAAGACAAAATATATATATATCTATATCTATATATATATAATATAAAAAAATAAAAATAAAATTAAAATAAAATTAATTAATTAATTAATTAAAAGAATAAAAGATAAAAGAAAATTAGAAGGGATAGCACAATTATTATTTTCTTATGTAAATTATTTGGGTTTAAGCCTGTGTTGCTAAATTAGGTAGTGACAATTATATGAGGGGCACAACGTTAAAGGATAATGGGAAGTCGGTACAACTTGAGCGGGTATGTAATTTAATATAGAACATTGCGGATAGTAAAATATGGATGATGTAGTTTAATATATATTAATGCACGCAACATAATCTCAACTTATGCTTGAGATGTCATTTCAAGGTTATAACGACAGACTATAACACAATATATCTATATTGATGAAAGAACCAGTCTCGAAATACCAATATAATTTAGGAATATTCGAAGCAAGTGAAACATTGAAATTCTCGAATTAAACGAGTAGACATATATTAGTAAATTTCCAATATTGCTGTTATAATATCCAGATTACCACTTATGTTTTACCGATTTTTTAAGAAAGAGACTAAATTAAAAATTTGACCTTATCTCACATTCACGAAGATTTAAATAACAACATTTAGTGACTCAGCTAGAAGTATCAACAAAACGAGTATGTCTTACGAATTGGTAGAAACACAGTAATACAAATTCAAAATTACAACATCCTTTTAAGAGCTTATCCACTTGTTGAAATACAGATATAATCTTTAAAGCTAGGCCTGGAGGTGTGAGACAGCGTAAATCCTAAGAAGCAAAATGAAAACAGATCACATATGGAGCCAACGAGAATTATATTAATATAAAAAACCTGTTAATGTGTGTGTGATCTACTTATATGAATCCAGGCATCATATATTACCAGCCATTCAACTAGGCATGTCAAAGCAAAAGCATACTTTAATTGAGAGTCCTAAGTATAATGTTTATACCACTACATAACCGTCCTGAAATTCATAACAGAAGAAACAAGCCAGAAATCGTAACCCAAACTATTTACACATTACAGAGTAGAAAAACAAAATTTCTACTCATATCTAGTAGCACACCGGTGTTGACAACATCATGAGGAAACTAGAATGACATAAGTAGTAACTGGAGAGTAACTGCAACTTTGAATCACAAAGATTCTATGCTTAATCCTGCCATGTATGTGAAAAGTACCAAACCAATGCTGGTAATATGGTGGGAGGAAAAGTGTAGAGATGATTTCCTCAACAAAGAATACTGACAGAAAAGTGAGTCAAGCCAATAAGACGCCTGTGATGCCATGGAAAGAAAATATGCATAAACAAACAATGTCTACAAAAAAGGTCGTAACTAGTATCCAACTATCAAAGAATGCAAGGTATGTTGAAAAACATGCAGAAACCCATGGACTTCTTCAATCTAAAAAAAGGGAAAAACACTTTCGACTTGCCATGGGAAAATTAATAGAGAGGAACGACCAATCTATCTTGTGTAAGATATAGGATGGATAACCTCTTGAATCGAATTCAACCATCAAGTGGTGCACTGTAAGAGGAGAATTGAATACATCCCAATTGCATCACCATAAGAACATGCACATTTTAGAAAAATACTAAATTGTCAAAAGAGAAATCGTTTGACTAGAAAAATACCTAAAAGGAATGAAGGGGACATCCGCCACGTAAACCCCAATAGTCACGTTAAATAGCTATAGCCTTCTCTCGAGTTACAAGAAAAAGAAACTAAAATCATTGTGAGGGACACGAGTTGAGAAACTCTATTTCATCAAGGAAGGGATGAGTGAGAGTACAGGAGTATGAGGCTAACCCACTGACTCTAGATATAGTAAACGAATGAAAAACCTCGTGAATTACTCATATTAGGAAATAAATCCTTAATATAAATATAAATCCCAATGTCGATGATAATCTAAACAACGAATATAAAAGTAAATTACTACATATCTACTGCTGAGGTGATAAATTACAAACCTGGTAGCAGTGAGGTACTTGAGCAAATCACAGTTAGTAAATATGACATTCAAGGGCTTGCATTGTTGACACTCAGGGTTTTGGTGTCCCTGCAAAAGGAGGTGAACACCTTTACGCATACACAGGAAACAAAATACAAAACCCTAAATTAAAAATAAATTGAAACGTAGGTTTCTAAACTTACCCTACCACAAATAACACGATTACATGGGAGAAATCTCAACTCTCGAGCTCTGCGCGACGAGGAATTTGTGACAGGAAAGGGGCAAGGGTTAAAAGATTAAGGATTTCATCGAACAAGGTCAAATGAATCATCAGATTGCAATAAACATAGTGGTAAATACATATAACTAGAAGAAGGTCATGACAGCGGAGTAGCAAGGAATTTGTGCAAGCACTGAGGGTGAGGTGCTCAAAAGGAAATGATGGATGCATTGTTGCCACTAGTTGGGGAAACCAGAAATGAATCAATCAAATGAGCCGAATGAGAAAAGGGATAGGAATTACAAAAGTGTTAGGGTTAGAAAGGTGGATTTGATCTGTTTGTCCCATGCTTTATCCTCACTATCCACAGTCTGCCATAATTAACCACCCTTCTCTAATCACGTGATCTGTACACGTGATCTGTACAGAACAACTACTAGGTGGAAGGGAATGAGAGGGAGATTAGAGTGTTCAAAGGAAACGACACCACTGCTATGGGGTGAAATTAAGTGAGGTGCCAAGTGTTAGCATCAAAGGTGTAATACATTTTGACAAATATTAGCAGGAAGCTCTAAGCCTCTCGATGCACATCTTCCAAATTAAAAATGAGAGTATAAGACCCCACACATATATATATGTATATATATGTGTATATATATATATATACGTCAATTTCGTTGAAGACAGTAATTCCAAGACATATTTACATTAGCCCTAAGTTCAGGTTACAAGAATATTGGTAGGGTCAAAGGGGTGTAACCTTAATGTTAGTGGTACTTGCACATTAGTCATCAAAACAAAACTTGGACCAAGAAGTATATTTTAAATAAAATGACATAACAAATAATTAGATAACTTGCAGCAGGGTAATACCATGTCAAATCTCCTTATCTTAATAAAATACATAATACAAGAGAGAAATAGGTGCCTTAGGAAAAAAAAAAAATAGGGAGGGTATTGGGGTATGTCATAGATTGTGTGAAGAACCAATCACACCACTAGGCCTAGTGATTTTTATGAGAATTAAAATAATAATAGTAAGGTAGAAAAGACACACACACAAATACAATAATAATTACTAAAAGTAGATTTTGTGTAATTGCAAGCTACAGGATTGTGATAAAATTTGATGACATCATGGCTAAGGAAATTCCATCCAACACATGAAGTGTAGATTTGTATGTTGAGCTTGGAGATGGAGTCACCTGTTAAAATGCCAAAATTTTGAAAGTTATTATGAATTTTCAGAAGGAACTGACACATTTAAGGAACAATAATGAACAATTGTTGAAAGCCAATAAGGAACAATAGAGAATGATCAAAGGAATAATTGGAAATTCGTTCCATAAGACTATGGAACCTGAAATGGAGAAAAGTGGGAAAAATGGTGCTGATTCATAACTATCAAGAAGTGAGGGTGGTCAGGTAGGACCTACCCTGGAAGTCAGAAGAATAAAAGGCAAAGTGAATTGCAAGGAGAATTCTGGAAGATAGAACCCCCTACGTTTGATGCGAAAAAAGAAGAGGATGCTATAGCATGGTTACTTAACATGACCAAATACTTTCAAGTGTACAAGTATGATAGAAATGTGAGGCCAGATTCACCATATACTAGTTCCAAGATAAGTTTGCTCTCTATTGAGAAGAGACTAAAGGGGTGCATTTACTTGAAGAGAGGACTCTTTCATGGGAGGAGTTCCAGAAATGATTTAAAACTTGATATTTGAATGAACAATATTATGATGAACATGCTAAGGAATTTCGTGAAATCAGTCTAAGAAAACTCATCATGGATGAGTATGTGGAAAAATTTACAAAATTTCTACGATATATGCCTTATATTAAAGAATAAAAAGATAAGGTGTAGCAGCTCATAAACTCCCTACCTACAATGTACAAGGAACAAATAGAATTTGAGAATCCAAGCACGAAAGTGGTCAGAAAAATCAGACTGTGTTGCGTACAATTCTAATGTAAGGGGAGAACTCTAAATTTTTGCTAAATAAGGAGAGAAGCAAAACTGTAACTCACACAAAGAGGAAAAAACCAACATATATGAAAATTTTGAGAAAGGATCATCTATGGAAAAGGTTTAGTGAGGGGAATACAAATTGATGAGTACAGTCATGTGCTAGATCCAAGACCATGAATCTAGATGGAAAGAAAGAGAACCAGTAAAATGTTAGGGATATAGTGAACCTCATCTACTCAGATATTGTCCCCATAATCCCCAATCTTTTGACAATATTCAAGTGGTACAGGAATCGAATGCAGTGAATGATATTGCTAGAAATATTCCCATGATAAACATTGTATTTGAGGAGTGACAAGTGGAACACCAATCAACCATGATTGAGATTAGAGGTACTCTCTCCAATTGACCTATTTATGTTTTAATTCGTCGGAGTGCTAGTTTAAGTTATATTGGTCATTAGATGGTGGAAAAATGGCACTTAAAACTGATAAATATAAAATTGCGTGGTTGGTACACCTAGAAACTAACACTAAGGGAAGAGTAAACAACCAATCCAGCCAATTGCCTTGAGACTTAAGTGGGTATTTAACCATCGTAAATCAAAATGTTCTTCCTATAGGGTTGTATGACATACTAATTGGTATGGATTGGCTCCATAAAAAGGGGGAATAATAATTTTATTAGTGAAAAAGGTGTGTTGTGTGAATTAGAAAGGACAAACACAATTTATTCAAGGGGTGCCCCAACCTATATGAGTACAAGAAACTCCAACCATGCAAATAAAAACAGTGCATGGAAAGGTTGTCAATTATTTCTGATTCATTTGGAGGAGGGTAGCTAGCACATGAAAGATATATCCTTGTATGCTTTACCCATCATTAAGAATTTCCAAGATGATCTCCCAGAGAAGACTTCCATCTTATTCCTGCACTAGGACATAGCTTTTACAATTGATTTGGTCCCCAGGACAACACGAGTGTCTAGAGCACCTTATTAGATGATACCACCTGAGTTGTTGGAATTGAAACATGCAGCTGCAAGAGTTTTTAGATAAAGCCTACATCAGGTGTAGGGTGTCACCTTCGGGCGCACACACATTATTTGTTCAGAAGAAAGATGGAAAATTTAGAGTGTGCATAGACTATAGACATCTCAACAAGTTAACTATAAAAATCAAGTACCCATTTCCCTCTATTGATGACTTATTTGATCAAGTAAGAGGGGAAACAATATTCTCAAGGATTATTTGGGAAAAATATATCACTAATTGAGAATTATGTAGGAGGATGTTCATAAGACAATGTTTAGGACCAGACATGGACACTACATTTTTAATGTTACCATTTGGCCTCACTAATTCTCCATCAAATTTAATGTGCCTAATGAACAACATAGCAAGGATTTAGATAAATTTATACTTGTATTTCTTAATGATATCCTAATATACTCAGAAGATGACGATGAGCATAAGGAGCACCTACAATTATTGTTCTAGACATTAAGGGCAAACCATGTGTATGCCAAATACAACATGTGTGAGTTTTAAAAACCCAAAATATAGTATTTGGGTGATATTATTTATAAGGAAGGACTAGAAGTGGATTCAGAGAAGGTAAAAGCCATGGTTAACTGGCCTACACCAAAGGATGTAGTTTTTTCTGTTTGTTTATGTGATTGGCGAGGTATTACCAACAATTTGTTGAAGGGTCATCCAAAATACGACATCCCATTACATATTTGCGAAGAAAAGGGGTAAAAATTTGAAGGGACTACAAAATGTTAATTTCCCTTTAATTAGCAGAGCCAAATAAGGAGTTCCCAGTTTGCATTGATGCTAGTATAGAAGGGTTGGCAGGTGTGTTACTACAAGGTAACTTTGTAATAGCATATGAATCCAGGAAATTAATGACCCATGAAATAAATTATGCAGTATGTGATCTGGAGCTAGACGATGTCATACATGCCTTAAAAAAGTGGAGGAATTACTTGTTAGGAAAACAATTTGTTCTAACAACATACCGTAACAGTTTGACATATCTTTTCAATCAACTAGGCTTAAACGCTAAACAAGCAAGATGGATGGCCTTTCTTAGCGAGTTTGAGTTAGACATAAAACACATTAAGTGGAAAGAGAAAAATATAGTCGATGCCTTCAACAGGCATGGATACAGTTTGATGGAGGTGGTTGTTGGTAAAATTAAAACTGATTTTCTAGAGCAGATCCATAACTAGTGACCCAAATTATAGGCAAAATTAATGAAAAGTATAGCAAACCGATGTTCCTTGTTATGCTGAAAATATTGAAAAGCTATTGACTTATAAGAACATATTATACATTCATGTTGTTCCATATTTGAAAAAACTCATATTTGAGGAATACCATAAAAAACATTATGTTGGGCACCAAGGTTACCAGAAAATAGTTACAACATTAAGAGAAAAAAAATGGAGCCAAGAATGGAGAAATAAGTTGCTAAATATTTAAAAATGTTCATAGAGTATAGATAGGAAAAGATTGAGCATCAACACGAGGCTAGGTTGCTAAATCCCCTACCTATTCTTGAGCAGAAATGGGGAATTATTTCCTTATACTTTATTACAAGGCTATGAAGAAGAAAAGGGCAACATGTTTCCATCATGCTGGTGTTGGATACACTAAGCAGAGAAACTCACTTTATTGTTGTGAAATCCACATTTTGTATCACACAAATTGCTCATATTTTCATGAAGGATATTTTTTAACTTCATGGAATACCTAAGATGATAGTATCCAACAGGGATGCTAAATTTATCTCCAACTTCTGGAAGGGACAATTTAGCAACATGGACATGAAATTAACCTTTCGTACATCATACCATCCCCAAATGGATGGAGAAACATAAAGAACCACTCAAATTTTGGAAGACATGCTCAAAATGTATGTTATGGATCAGCTAACAAAATGGGAGGAAGTCTTGCATTTAGTGAAATTTCCCTACAATAACAGCTACCAAGCTTCCATTAAAATGAACCCATTTCAAGCCTTGTATGGCTGAAAATGCCATACACATCTTAGTTGGATTCAACCAGAGGATAAAATGATTCTTTGATCAGACACATTGCAGGAAATGCAGAAAACAGTGTGAAGGATTGAGAAGAATATTAAGGCATCACAAGATTAGCGAAAGGGTTACGAAAATAAAAAGAGATCAAACAAGGAGTTTAATGTGGGGGATCATGTATAAGTGTGAGTAAAACCTTAAAAAGGTAGACTAAGAATGAGAACTTGTCCAAAATTAGCCCCCCAATTTTGCAAGCCATTTGATATTTTGGATGGAGTAGGACGTGTAGCTTACCCACTAGCACTACCTAATCACATTAAAGTTTATAATTTTTTTATGTTTCCTTGCTGAAGAATTACATACATGAAGACTCTCATATTATTTACTGGAAAGTGTTATAGGTGGAACCTGAAGGAGACTTCATGGAAAAACTACTCTACATTCTTGATCAGAAGGAGATCTGTCTAAGGAATTGAGTCATCCCTCAGGTTAAAGTGCAGTGGAAGAACTATATTCCTATGGAGGGTACCTCAGAGTGAGAAGGTGAAATGTAAAAACATTATCCATTACTTTTTTAGCAGAAAATATCTAGAAATTAAACACCAAGGACGGTGTGAATTTAAAGTGGGAAGGATGCAATACCCCCCTAATATGTAATCATGATTTAATTACCTGTGTTGGTAAGAATTTTACTGAAGCCATGGAAGTACATTGGATAAGTTCTTGTACATAAATATTCCTATTTTATTAATATAAATAATTTGATGTACTTGGAGAAGACACTCAAGAATGGTATTGCCTTCCAAATATCGAAAAAAAAAGTGAAAGAATCTCATTGATAATTGAGATTTGATAAAATCTTCATGATAACAATTCTAGAAATTTTTTAGATAACAGTAGGGGGTGGGAGATCGAAAAACCCTTGGAATTGGGTAGCTGAAGAAAGATGTTATGTTGGTTTCACTCAAAGCACTGAATGAGAAAAATGTGCGCTTTAAAGGAAAAAGCCTAGGCAATTTTGCAATGAAGCCCATAATAGTGGGACACCACTAAAATGGATACAATATCATGAAGAATGGTATAAGCTACCCATAGAGAGAATCGATGGGGTTGTTGATTCTCTGGAAAAATCATTCTTCGCTTGGGTAGAACTGGAGGACAATCTGAGGTTGGGTGGTCCATGCCATTCTCCAGTGTAGATTCTACATCGAGAAGAACTTTAGTTTTATGGTTAGATATATCAATGCTAATGTATAATTGTGTCATTTATTGGAATTTATGTAGCTAAAATAGTTGATGAATGTGAAACATTATAATACCTAAAATGGATTGGAGGATGATAATTAACTAGCTAGAAAATTATCAGGTAGAGAGCTAAAGTAAGAAGAGACTAAGTTTTTTCTATGACTAAAAAATAAAATAATAAAACCAATTAAATAGTATAATTTTAGTCGAGATATCACAAATATTGTTTTCTTATGTAAATTATTCGGGTTCAAACCTGTGTTGTTAAATTAGGTAGTGACATTGATATGAGGGGCACAACCCTGAATGTTAATGTAAATTGAGTACAACTTGAGTGACAATCTGTAATTAATATACAGAATTTCATGCAGGTTATAAATATATACTATAACACAATACATATATATTAACAAAAGAACGAGACTGAAAATACGAATCAAATTCATAAATATTATAAGTGAATTATTGAAATTTTGGAATTAAACCAATAGACATATATTAGTAAATTTCCAAGCTTGTTGTTACAATATCTGGGCTAACATTTATGATTTATGGATTTATTCAGAAAGAGGCTAAAATAGAAATTGGATCCTATCTCACATTCACGATGATTTAAATAAAATCATTTAGTGACTAGGATACAAGTATAAAAAAAGGACTATGTCTTACAAATTGGTAGCAACACAGTAATATAAATTAAAAATTACAACGTCCTTTTAAGAGATTATCAACTTGTGAAAATACACATATAATCATTAAATATGGGCATGAAGGCATGAGACAACCTAAATATTAGGAACAAAAACAAAACCGATCACATATGGAGCCAATGAAAATTAGATTAAGATACAAAAAACTATCGGTGTATCTATGAGCTACGACTATGAAAGATGTTAAGTTGGTTGCACTAAAAGAAATATGTTAAGTTGGTTGCACTTAAAGCACCGCAAGAGAAGAATATTTAAGAATTTGTCATCTAGGATAGACTGGGGAGTGAAAGGATGAATCCTAGGGTTTCGCAGGCGAGGGTTCTGTCGCAGGAAGGGAAGAAGGGATATTGATTTCGGAAGTAGCGCAACCGGACAGATCTCAGGTGTGAGATCCAGAAGCTTAGGAAATAGAGAAAGAAAAGGAAGGAAACCTAAAGACTAAGTGTTAAACAGAAGCGTAGGATCTAAGGGAACGGAATGGAAACGGAGAAGGGGAGGGGAGAGATCCCCTCCTTCAAAGCAGTGATAACAGGGGAAGCGAGGAAGGAACAACATAAGGAAGGAGACAAAGCAAATGAAGGCAAGACCTCAGCAGCGGGATCGCAAAAAGAACGGGAGCAACAAGCAAATGTCTAGTGAGGGCGACGAACAAACCCAGGTTTGTAATACCGCATAATAGATTAGAGAAATATAGAAGCTAAATGAAGGATTATGCGTTGATCTGTAAGTTTCTAGGATATTGGCCAGCTGAGAAAGACCTTCTCAGATGGATCCAGCAAAGGTGGAAACCAAAAGGGCATGTAGAATTAAAATTGGGGGCGAAGGGATTTTTACAGTTATATTTTCTAACCTAGAAGACAGGGGAAGGATCTTTGAGGAAGGTCCCTACTTCATGAACAATGCTGGGTTATTTGTGAGACAGTGCATAGATTGCTACAACCCAGATAAGGAAAGAATGCTAGAAGCCCTGGTTTGGATCAGACTCTTTGGCCTTCCAACAAAATTCTGGGACCACGAGATCCTTGAAGGTATAGGTAATGCATTAGGATCGTTTGTGAAAGTGGCAGAATCGACAAAGAGGGGAAGATATACAACATACGCAAGGAGATGCGCGTACATGAACATAACAGAGCCACTTCCAGACACAATAGAGTTGTAATATCATGATGAGATCTAGCATCAACAAATTGATTACGGATACATTCCCTTTCGTTGTAGAAGATGCCATGAGTATGGTCATCTATATCGAGAATGACCTATCACGTTAATGAAAAAGGAAAAAGAAGCAGAAAATGAGCGGATAAATGTGGTAAAGAAATCAAGAAAGGAGGATGAGGACTTCAGAGCAGTGCAGAGGAAGAAAAAATAGGGAATAACAAGACTCAGTTGGACAAACAAAAAGGAATTCATAATATTGAATCCCAAAACAAGTTCCAAATACTGCTGGATGAAGAAGTAGAAACAGAGGACAACGAAGATGAGGAAATAGAAGAAATGGAAGTCATAAAGGAAAATGCAGATAAAGAGATAGATCAAGATAAAGAGACAGATCAAGAGAGGACAGAGAGTCCAATAGAAAACAAAGAGGATCAATGAGAAATGGAAATAGACCCACAGAAAACAAAGGGAGAGGAAGAAGAACAAGTAATGACGAAGCTCTTACAGCAATGGAAGAGGCTCGATGAAAGATTTATTGCAGAGGATCAGAAACAGATGTATAAAGAAGCCTTTCAAAGATATAAAGATAAAAGAGGAATAGCGGAATATCGAAGAGATTTGGAAATGGCAATGCAGGAGACACAAAATATAGGAATGAGCAGTATTGGGAAAGGAGGCAAAAAAAGAGGGAGAAGAACAATGAGTGAAACAATTCAAGAAGTCAGAGAGATGCTAGTTAAATCAGGAAGAGTTATACCTCCCTCAGAGGTATTTCAAACCCCTCTGAAGCTTTTGCGATGATCATAACAAGCTAGAACATAAGAGGCCTCAACAATAGAGGAAAACAGAGGTATCTAAGTGACAGATTGAAAAAATAAAAACCCAGCATAATGATAGTACAAGAAACAAAAATAAGTACTGAGAAAATGACGGACATTTTGAATAGGAACAAGAATAGGTATAAGATGATGGGACAGGATGCGATTGGGAGTGCGGGGGCATGGTAATAATTTGGAACCCTGAAGAAATACAATTTAGCAATTGGATAAGTTTTCCAAGAATTTTAACAGGAACTGCTAAGATAATAGGAACAACTGAGGAGGCTATTATATCAGGGGCTTATGGGCCCCATGCCCAAGGAGAAAAGGAAAACTTCCTGCAAAATCTAAAAGCATTGAGGAGTCTAATCCCTAGAAGGCAATGGATCGTAGGAGGGGATTTCAATCTGATTAAAAGCTTAGAGGAAAACAGAGGAGGGCTAAGGAGAATCCATAAAACAATGGAATAATTTGGAGACATGATAAGGGAGTAGAGACTGATCGATATTAATAATATAAATGGAAACCGTACCTTGAAAAACCGAAGAGGGGGAGTTAATCAAATTGCTTCGTGGCTTGATATATTCCTAATTTCCAAACAAATAATGATGAAAGATGTTTTCATTGAAGCCACAATTCTTTCGGTTGCAGGATCGGATCATTGGTTGATTAAATTGGAAATAGATCTCAAGCAAAGACCAAACAACAAACCTTTTAGATTTGAATCATTTTGGCTAAGAAAGGAGAGGATGATAGAGAAACTTGAAGAATGGTGGAGGAAGAGTGAACAAAAAGGGAAAAATAAAATGCACACCTTCCAACTCAAAATGAAGGAGCTGAAAGACAAAATAAAAAAGTGGAAAAAAAAAGAATTTGGAAATATACTAGAAGTGAAAAAGCGCCTAGAGCAAAGAATGGAAGAGCTGCAGCAGATGGATATTCTAGAAGGTATACAGGAAGATAGAACAAAGGTGGAAGGAATTATAATAAACCATCTAGAAGAGAGAAGGAAACAAGAAGAGATCTTATGGAGACAGAAGTCAAGGGTTTAGTGGCTTAGAGAAGGGGAAAGGAACACTAAGTTATTCCATAAAGCAATGATACAACATAGACAAAGAAACATAATTTTTTCCATAAAAAACCAAGAAGGCCAACGCGTCCTCCAACATGAAGGAATTGAAAAAGTGTTGGTTAATCATTTCAAAACCTTATTAACTGAAACTCGGGAGAATAGAATAGAAGCTATAACAAAGATAAGAAGGGAGATTCCTAAACTGGTAATTAGAGATCAGAATTTGGCACTGATGAGGAAAGTAACAAGGGAGGAAGTGGAGGAAATAGTCAGGAATATGAAAAGGAACAAAGCTCCCGGGCAAGACGGGTACACAGTAGAATTCTACTAAGTGGGATGGCACTTCCTTGCTGAAGAGGTTCTAGAAGTGGTGGAGGAATCAATAATCAATCAAAGAATATGGCTAGGTATTAACTCAACCTTATTAACTCTCATTCTGAAAACATCCCAAGCGGATCAAGCTGAAGGCTTTCGCCCTATAGCCTTATGTAATGTGATCTATAAGATAGTGGCATCAGTGGTGGCCCAAATACTAAAATCTATTCTCTCGAACATTATATCCCCAGAAAAAACTGGGTTTGTAGAAGGAAGACAAATTCTGGATGGATTAGTGGTGGCCCAGGAAGTAATCCATATTTTGAAAATAAAGAAGGAAAAAGGAATGTTGATAAATTTAGATCTGTCAAAAGCCTATGGTAGGTTAAACTGGAGATATCTAGAAGCCATTCTTCAAGCCTTTGGATTCTGCGACAGATGGGTGAAGTGGGTCTTAAGCATGATTTCAACGCCGAAATCCTCCATCCTGCTAAATGGAGCCCCATCTACTACTTTTAATGCTTCAAGAGGACTTCGACAAGGGGATCCCCTATCCCTTTTCCTCTTCATAATTGCAGCAGAAGGATTAGGTAGATATTTCAAAAAAAAATTAAGAGAAAGGAAAATGCAGGGTCTGAGATTATGGAGAAATCACACTACTGTCTGTCTCCCATCAACAGTTCATGGATGACATAATGATTTACTGCAAAGTTTCCTTGAATGAGGTGAGAATGATAAAGAAAATTCTAGAGGTGTTTATGAAAGGTTCAGGTATGGAGGTAAATAAGGAAAAATCAAGAACATTATTTTTTAATACAGTGGAACCCATCCGAAATCATTTAACTAGGACCTTGGGCTTTAGAAAAGGGGAACTCCCAACAAATTATTTAGGAACTATGCTAGACTCTTCATCCCTTAAAATAGGAAACTGGAAGTCTATTGTGGAAAAGATCATGAAAAGACTGGATAATTGGTCTTTTCGTACTCTGAATCTTGCTGCTAGGGTAGTTTTTCTCAAATCAACCATCCAGGCGATCCCGATATATCCTCTCTCTGTAATGGCAACTCCAAAAGGGATATGTAATAAGGTGATATAGATATACAAGAAATTCCTATGGGGAGGACCTAAGCAACAAAAGAAATGGGCACTCTGCTCATGGGATAGCCTAACCAAACCAAAAGAAAAAGGTGGACTAGGTCTAAAGGACCCATCAATCATAAATTAAGTTCTAGCAGCAAAATTGAGATGGAGATGGATGCAAGGAGGGAAGGACCTGTGGAAAGAGATATGGAAAGCAAAATACAATATGCCATCTACTCCTGAAGAAATATTAAGGAAACAAGAAACACCTCGAGGATCAGATATATGGAACCTGACTAATCAAAGCAGAGAATTAGTTGATGGACATATATTTTGGGAAATCAGAGGGGGTCAGAATGTAAGATTTTGGGAGGAAGCATGGCAACAAAGGGAGAAAATTTTGAATCTACAAGGAATGCAGGACATCTATAGAACATGTATGGAAAGAGAACTCTTTAGGGTCAAAGATTATTGGATAGAAGGAAGGGAAAATGAAGAGTGGATGGAATGGAAACAAATGGAAGACTGGAACAGGAATGCAACGAAGGAACAAAAAACAATGTTCAGTAAGGAATTAAATTCCAGGAAAATAAAAAATAGAGGAGGCAATGATATTCTACGATGGGGTAAAGAAACCAAAGGAACTTTCACTATTAGGGAAGCATATAAAGTTAAAATCCAACAAGAGCACTGGGGAGATAAGCAGAAGTGGAGGAAGCTGTGGAAAAATAAATGGCGGCCGAAGATAAATATGTTCGTATGGCTAGTAGGGAGAAAACACATTCTTTCGTGGGACTGAATCGAAAAAAGAGGATTCTCAGGCCCATCAAGATGTTGCCTTTGCTTCCAAGACGTAGAAGATCAAGAACACCTTCTCAATGGATGCAGAATGGCCCAGTTCCAATGAGATAAGACTAAAGAGTTATTTTCAATAACTTAACGAAATCCATAGGATATAATTCAAACTCTATGTAACTGGGGAGAAGGAAATTTTAAAGCTCGGTGGTAAGAAGAGCCTGGAACATGGTGGTAGGTTTCAATGTGTGGAATATTTGGAAAGAGAGGAATGGACGAATCTTCCAGGGGAAAATATCAAACTTGGAAGAAGTCTGGAAAAGGACCCTAAAACAAATAAGAGAATCAATCCTCGCAGAAATTTGGTCAGAGGATGAGTGGAAGACTTCTGAGGAAGAAGTAGAAATACTAAAACAACTGAACCTGGAACAAGGAATGGTCTTTCATCGAAAAGCTAAGCAACTCCAACCTATCACTCGCCAAAGTCTAGCTATCCTTTGTAAGCCTCAGGAAGGGTTTATCAAGCTCAACTTTGACGAAGCGGCTAAGGGGAATCCAGGTCCAGCAGGATTTGGAGGAATCTTTAGAAATAGACAAGGAGAGGTAGAATGGATCTATGCATATCATGGAGGAATAGTGAGTAATAACGAAGCGGAATTTATGGCAGCTTATCAGGGCCTCAAAATTGCTACAAGAAATTGATATAGAAAGTTAGAGATCGAAGGCGATTCAACCCTGGTCATAACCACCATTAGAAAATTAATACAAGGGAAACAATGGGAGCGGGTTGTCAAAAGCTGGAGAACAACGAGTATAATCCAAGAAATCGAAGAAACTTTGAAAGGTATCGAATACAAAATCACATCGCATGTACGGAGAGAAGGAAATAAGCCTGCGGATTGCTTGGCCAATTGGGGAAGTAAGGAATTACTGGGGAAAGTGGATGACAGCTGGACAAATTAAGCAACGATGACAAGATGGGACAGTTCAAAACAACTCATAGATAATGATAACCATGAATCAACATAATGGTAACCAAAAAACTGTGAAGATCTGGAGCGGGAAGATAAGGCAGGTTTATTCGGCACAGAAGATAGGACAGAAGGACGACCGCCTCTCCACCCTGGCGTTAGCATTTAATGATAATTCAAAGTAGCAGGTATGCAGTCCAAAACAAAACTCAGAAACCACTGAAGAGGGCATCATTCAAATTGCAAGGAAGAAATGAAGTGGAGGGCTAACCCATCATAAATGAAAAGGTGGCGTGATTTCTATAAGGCAGAGCAAGAGAAGGATGGAAGACAACAAGAACTTGGAGAAGGTGGTGAGGAAAGGTGCGACCTAGCAGAGGAACCATCATCAACGCCTCAACCGAACCAAAATGGATGCGAGCAGGGATAAAGGAGTCCAGGCAGAGAGGGAGGCTTCCGAAGAAAGGCAATTTGATCAAAGTAGAGTAAAAATTGAAATTGAAAGCTCAGACGAAATGGAGAATAACCAGGATGAGGGTTATCAGAGCAAGACTTTTGAAGCAGGTTAGAGCAGCAAAGGTACTAAGCGAGGTAGAAGGGATGGAAGAAGGAAAGCTCGCGAACAGAGAGGCAGAGGTGGACCCCTACAAACTAACTCCACTGAGGACCAGAATCAGCCTCAGCGAAAGAGAAAAAGGGAGAAGAAATATATACACAGAGTGGTGCATGAAGCAGAACAAGCATACAACCTCAAGACAAATGAGGACATAAGGAAAATCATTGATGCTATGGAAGACAGAGTCTTGGAGGAACCGTCTGACCCGGAGATGGAAGAATGGACTTCCCAGTTTCCTGACCCAGGCAATACCAGAGGTAGATTAACCCTTTATCGCCGAACTCTTCACACGTATTGGGTGTTGAAGCATCTCTTCGCTAAGGCCATGGAGCAAGTAGCGGCAGAGATGGTGGAAATGGCTCAGGAAATGGCAGTTGTGAAGAAAGAGGTGGCACACGTTGAAGGGGTGTTGCGTATACAGAATGAACAAATCAAGGAGATTCAGGAGCTGTTGAAGGAGCTGGTGAAGACAAAAGATAGCAATGAATCCACAAGGGGACGCGCCGGGAATTAAGAGGCTTGTTATCCGTCTTTTTGAATTTTGATGCTATTGCTTTGTTTCTTCAAATTTAGTTTCCATGTCAAAACAGTAGTAGTTAAGATAGGTCTTTTAGAAGATCTTGGATAGAATAGTTTTTGGAAACTTCTGGAGTAAAAATGTTGAATGGTCTGCAAGTCTGTAATGACAATATTTGGAATGGAAAATAGTAGTGAATTCTTATTGAATAGGAACCAACAGATCTGGTTTCCCATTTGGGCGGATTGAGGTTCCTCAATTTGTATTTTCAATTGTGATATAGATAATAGAAATGCAGTAGTTTACCAAAAAAAAAAGCACCGTAAGAGAAAAAGGTGGTTTTAAAGGAAAAAGCCTAGTTGATTGGTAAATAACACACATAAAAGAGGGATGCCAATGAAATTGAAGCAATATAATGAATAAGGGTATAAACTACCAATAGAGAGAATCGATAGGGTTGTTGATTCTTTCACAAAATCATTATTGGCTTGGGGGGAACAGGAGGATAGTTCAAGGTTGGGTCGTTAGTGTCTTGCTCCAGTGTAGATTCTACATTGACCACGACTTCAGTTTTCTAGATAGATCTATCAATGCTAATGCATAATTTTGTTATTTTATTAAAATTTATGTAGTTGGAATAATCGATGAATTTACAAAAGTAGAATACTTATAATTGATTGGGGAATGTTAATTAACTTGTTGGAAATTACCAGTTAGAGAATTATAGTAAGAAGAGACAAAGTTGTTTCTACAACTTAAAAAAAAAACTAAACAAACAAACAAAACAAACAAAACAAAACAAAATAAAATAAAACAAAATAAAATAAAAAAACAACAAATATAAAAAAATAAATAAAACAAATTAATTAATTTAAAAAAAATAGAAGGAATAGCACAATTATTATTATTATTTTCTTATGTAAATTATTTGGGTTTAAACCTTTGTTTCTAAATTAGGTAGTGATAGTTATAAGGGGCGCAACGTTAAAGGGTAATGGACAGTCGGTACAACTTGGGCGGG
Source organism: Pinus taeda (assembly GCA_000404065.3). Taxonomy (NCBI): domain Eukaryota; kingdom Viridiplantae; phylum Streptophyta; class Pinopsida; order Pinales; family Pinaceae; genus Pinus; species Pinus taeda. Next base: position 66,501 of record APFE031208230.1, read on the forward strand.
AATATGTAATTTAATATAGAACATTGCAGGTAGTAAAATATGGATGTTGTATTTTAATATATATTAATGCACGGAACATAATTTCAACTTGTTCTTTAGATATCATTTGAAGGTTATAAAGAGAGACTATAACACAATGCATCTATATTGATGAAAGAACCAGTCTCGAAATACCAATAGAATTTAGGAATACTAGAAGCAAGTGAAACATTGAAATTCTCAAATTAAACTAGTAGACATATATTAGTAAATTTCCAATATTCTTGTTACAATATCTAGATTACCACTTATGTTTTACCGATTTGTTAAGAAATAGACTAAATACAAAATTTGAGCCTATCTCACATTCATGAAGATTTGAATAAAATAATTTAGTGACTAAGCTAGAAGTATCAACAAAAGGAGTATGTGTTACGAATTGGTAGAAACACAGTAATATAAATTCAAAATTACAACATCCTTTTAAGATCTTATCCACTTGTTGAAATAAAGATATAATCATTAAATCTAGGCATGGAGGTGTGAGACAATGTAAATCCTAAGAACAAAAATGGAAACAGATCATATATGGAGCCAACGCGAGTGAGGTTAATATACAAAAAACCTATTAAGGTGTCCGTGATCTACTTATATGAATCCACGCATCATATATTACTAGCCATTCAACTAGGCACGTCAAAGCAAAATCATACTTTAACTGAGAGTGCTAGGTACAATGGTTATACCACTACATAACTGTTCTGAAATTCATAACGGAAGAAACAAGTTAGAAATCGTAACCCAAACTATTTACACATTACACAGTAGCAAAACAAAATTGCTACTCATATCTAGTAGCACACCGCTGTTGACAACATCTTTAGGAAAGTGAAATGACAAAAGTAGTAACTAGAGAGCAATCATAACTTTGAATCACAACGATGCGATGATTAACCTTGCCATGTATGTGAAAAGTACCAAACTGGTGTTGGTAATATAGTGGGAGGAAAAGTGTAGAGATGATTTCCTCAACAAAGAATCCTGACAGAAAAGTGAGTCGAACCAATAAGAGACGTGTGATGCCATGGAAAACAAATATGCATAAAAAAAGATGGGTACAAAAAAGGCCGTAAATAGTATTCGACTATCAAAGAATGTAGGGTAAGGCTAAAAAAATAACAGCAGAAAACATGAAACAACCCATGGACTTCTTCAATCTAAAAAAGGGAAAAACAATTTCGACTTCCCATGGGAAAATTAACAGATATAGGATGGATAACCTCTTGACTTGAATCTCACCATCAAGTGGTGCACGCTAAGTGGAGAAGCTAATCCATCCCAATTGTGTGACCATAAGAACATGTAAATTTTATAAAAGTACTAAATTGCCGAAAGAGAAATCCTTTGACTAGAAAAATACCTAAAAGGAGTGAAGGGGACATCCGCCGCATGAACCCCAATAGTCACATTAAATAACTATAGCCTTCTCTCGAGTTACAAGAAAAGGAAACTAAAATCATAGTGAGGGACATGAATTGAGAAACTCCATTTCATCAAGGAAGGGGTGAGTGAGAGTGCAGGATTATGAAGCTAACCCACTACCTCTAGATATAGTAAAAGAATGAGAAACCTCATGAGTTACTCAGAAAAGTATGAATTAAACCCTTAATATAAATATAAATCCCAATGTCAATGATAATATAGACAATGAATATAAAAGTAAATTGCTCCATATCTACTGCTGAGGTGATAAATTACGTACCTGGTAGCACTGAGGTGCTTGACCAAATCACAATTAGTAAATATGACATCCAAGGGCTTGCATTGTTGATCCTGAGAATTTTGGTGTCCATGCAGAAAGAGGTGAACGCCTTTACACTTACACAAGAAACAAAATACAAAACCGTAAATTAAAAGTAATTTGAAACCTAGGTTGCTAAAGTTACCCTACCACAAATATACACGATTACATGGGAGAAATCTCGACCCTTGAGCTTCGGTCAAGGACGAACTTGTGACAAGAAAGGGGCAAGGTTTAAATGGTTAAGGATTTGGTCCAACAAGCTCAAATGAAGCATCAAATTGCAATAAACATAATGGTAAATACATATAACTTGAAGAAGGTCATGACAGCAGAGTAGCAAGGAATTTGTGCAAGTGCCGAGGGCGAGGTGCTCAAAAGGAGAAGATGGATGCGTTGTTGCCACGAGGAGGAGAAACCAACAACGAATCAATCAAATGAGCTGAATAAGAAAAGGGATAGGAATTACAGAAGTGTTAGGGTTAGAAAGGTGGATTTGATTCGTTGATTTCCCATTCTTTATCGTCACTATCCACAGTCTACCATAATTAACCACCTTTCTCTAATCACGTGATAAGCACAGTACAATTGCTAGGTGGAAGGGAAAGAGAGGGAGATTCAAGTGTTCAAAGGAAACAACGCCATGGCTATGGGGCGACATTAAGTGAGGTGCCAAGGGTTATTATCAAAGGTGTAATACATTTTGACAAAAATTAGCAGGATGCTAAGCCTCTCCATGCACACCTTCCAAATTAAAAATGGGAGTATAAGACTATATATATATATAT
>APFE031208230.1:70796-87962 GCA_000404065.3 Pinus taeda
ATATATATATATATATATATATTGCCGAAGATAGCAATTCTAAGACATATTTACATTACCCCTAACTTTAGGTTACAAGATTATTGGTAGGGTCAAAAGGGTGTAACCTCAAAGTTAGTGGTAATTGCACATTTGAAACTTGGACCAAGAAGTATATTTTATATAAAAGGACATAACAAATAATTAAAGAACTTGCAGCAGGATAATACCATGTCAAATCTCCTCATCTTAATAAAATACATAATAAAAGAGACAAAGAGGTGCCTTAGGAAACAAAATTAGTGACGGTCTTGAGGTATGTCATAGATGGTGTCAAGACCAAACCACACGACTGGGCCGAGTGATTTTCATAAGAATTAAAAGAATAATATTAAGTTAAAAAAACACAGACGCTGAATCACAAAAAAAATTACTAAATCTAGATTTTGTGTAATTGCATGGTACAGGAGCATGATTAGATTTGATGACATCATGGCATAGGAAATTCCATCCAACACTTGAAGTGTATATTTGTACGTTGAACAAATAGGGGATGGAGTCACCCGATAAAAGGCCAAAATTTTGAAAGTTATTAGGAATTTGCAAAAGGAATTGGCATAGTTAAGGAATAACAATGAACAATTGTTGAAAGCCAATGAGGAACAATAGATAATGATCAAAGGAATAATTGGAAAGTTGATCCATAGGACCATGGAACTTGAAATAGAGAAAGGTGGGAAAAATGGCGCCACTTCATAACCATCGGGAAGTGGGGGTGGTTAGGTAGGACCTACCCTAGAAGTCAAAAGAATAAAAGGAAAAATGAATTGTAGGGAGAATTATGAAAGATAAAACCCCTTATGTTTGATGGGAAAAAGGAAGAGGATGCTAAACAATGGTTACTAAACATGACCAAATACTTTCCTCCAATAGTGCTTATGTGACTTCTAACTTTAGCAAGTGTGTTTTTTCTTGGAGAAACACTTGTGCTTTTGTTATTTTTTATGATATGCATGTCAAGTGAAGAAAGCTAATCACTAAGTCAAATACAACTCATCATTTTCATATATTTAAAAAGACAATAGAAGTGACCGTTAGGAAGATATCAAAGAGACCTACGTAAAAAAGTGACCGTTAAAAATTTGACCTACGTAAAAAAGTGACCGTTAAAAATTTGACCTACGTTAAAAATTTGACCTACGTAAAAAAGTGACTGTTAGGAATATATCAAGGAGAATCAAAACGTAGAAAAACATGAAAAAATAATAGGATGTTAGAGGATAGCTTGAAACAAATGTTCATGTAGGCTCCAAAATAGACCAGGCAACATTTTTTGGATAGTCATCCTCACGATGACAACACTTGGGCACACAGTAGAATAACTCCATCTTCTCTATTTAGATCTTACCTTTACGTATGCCGTCCGAGTACTTCAGGAAGTATTGATTTACTTATTGGATTTCCTAGACTTACCCATTCAACCTAATTACAGATATAATTTTCTTTATTCCCTTACTTGGTCAAACACATTACAAGGCTTATTAAATATCAATTGGATCGATCTAGGAGAGGGTAATATAGTAATGGTGAGTGAAATACAAGAAAAGTGTTAGTTTTCATCTCTGGTATTGTTTTGCTGCTAGTAGACCTTTTCAGTACCCTAATAGAGTCACTACAAGAACACAAGCATTGCATCACTGCTATTGAACCTCTTCAATACCCTGACAAAGTTTCTTTCTTTACCTCCTTGTTTATGAATCCTTTATCTTCTCACATTTTATTTATTTTCATAAGTTCACATGTGCTTAAGAACTTATTAATTTTTTGGGGAGGAAGAGGCATCCTATCTTATTAAGAGAAGGACAGGTTGTTCCTTCAGAGACATACATATATACCTTCGATATTGATTTTCTCACTATTAGTTTTCATATTTCCCTTCACTACTTCATTGGATCAATGAGAGAAAACCATTTGATTAACAAAATCAGTCTAGAATTGAAGATCCTAAATAGTTGTTGGAATCATGGTCCTTCTTATGCTTTTCCAGCCAATTGGATCATAGTTTCCATCCATACATCATCAACTTTGAAAGTGATAAAGACCTAAACAAAGAAGAAAAATCACATACTAGAAAAGGGTTGCACGTCACTATAATTTTCATTTCCCAATGTTTAGCGAGATCATCTCGAATCTCAACAAAACAAATTCCATGCATGACCTTTTCAAACAAAGCAAGAATAAGGAAAAATAAATAAGAGAAGCATGAGAATAAAATAAAAATAAGATAATACTATTTATCTAACGAAATGTAATCTAACCTATGTTAAAGGGTATAAAATTGGAACTAACTAAAATGTAATTTCCAATGCAACCATAGAAGATTTTTTTGACCCTTAAGTTGATGGATATGATCAAGTGAAATAAATAAAACATAATGTGAAATACAAAAGGTAGGAAACCAAGATATCTGCACACAAGCACAAAGGTACGAAATGCAAGAAAAGTGGTGTAAGGTAAATGATTATTCTATCTGATATTGTTGAGATAGATGAAGATAATAGACACTACAACAACACCTCTTTGACTCACAATGATAAAAAGTTTATTTGAACAAATGAAGGTACTTATTATGATCTATTTAAATCATCAGGTATGATCATTCTAACCAATCTGCAATAGGGTCGTCAAAAGAACCAACTTGAGAACCTTGCAAAGAGAAATTGATTATGGAAGTATCTACATCATGTGAAAGATCAAAATCATCTTGTGAATCACATTTAGAATGGAAGCTATTAGTGCTAGTGTGTGAATCAAACCTCATGATAAATAAGGGGGAAGGGGTGTCAATCCAAAAAGATTTAATATCATTCTACACTCTCTTTATTTCCAATATAAAGATAAAATATCAAATGAAGAAGGGTATATCAATTGGATTTTATACATATAATCATAGATTCTATCTTAAGGGAGGGCTAAAGAATTCAACATGATGATACATAAAATCCCTCATGAATGAATCCACATCCCATGAAAGAATGCTAAAAATGGACTTTTGGTAGAAAACCTTTATCTCACCAAATTCATAAGCTTCATCCTGGTAGCGAGGACATGACATAACCATTATTATAGATTGAAGTGCCTTGACTTCCTGAAAGGATTCAGAACTTTCAAAATATTGAAACTAAAAATTTTAAAACATGGTCAGTTCTATATCAAAACAACCTCCATTATTTGAATTAACAAAAGAGACCAAATTAAAGTTACCCAATCCATGGAATGGTTTATTTCCATCAGACATATTAAAAATCTTTTCACATAGATCATCAATGACTAACATATCATCTTCTTTAAAAACATTTTCTCCTTGTGTTAGATTAACTCATTCACTACTAATATTCTAACACAAGGTATGAGGGGTGGGGTTAGATACAACTGAAAGAAATTCCTCAATGATCCGATCTAACTCCAATTGAAATTTATTCAAATATAATTCATCTTGTGAAAACAAAGGTTCATCCATAAAACTTGAGGAAGCATCATCATGCATTTCGATAGAAATAGACTGATGAAGATAATGTTTCTTCATGGGTTCAAGATGTTTAAAGGATTCAAGAATGATATATTTGCTATGAAGAACAAGAAGAATCATCATCTTAAGAAAGAGAAGAAAAAAAAATTGACTCTTCATCAATGGATTCATCTACATTAGGAATATTTCCCAAAACCAGATTTGTGGATTTGATTATCAAATTTCCCATTTTGAATAGGAATGACATAGGGTAGAAGGAAAGGAGGCATAAAGGGAATAAAAGGATTTGTAGATCCCTCCTACAAATTTTTATATTCTACTTAGAAAGGTGCATCTAGTGGATCCAATTGAAAATTCTTCCTTGAAATCCAAACCAAGAACCAAAATTTTTCATCCAAATATTCTAAATTCACATCTTTGTTAGGAAACTCATAACAAAAGTGAATAAACAAATCAATGAATTCTTCTAAATATCCATTTCATTCCATCATAACATGATTAATTCTATTACAAATATATTCACAATCATACTTGTCAAAAACATGTTGGACCTCATTAACGAGTTGTGTGAATGAATTGATAGAAGTAGTAGGTAAATAATAATTCCATTTCTTGGCATGAACTTCAAGAGTGTGTGTGAGAATCTCAACAATAATATCTTGAAATTAATTGAAAAAATTCAACCACATAATCAAGGATCATTGTTGGAACCTTTCAGTCAAAGTTAAAATATGACATGTTATGTAAGAATTTCTCGAGGATTAAAAGATCTAGATATTTAAAAAGAACCCCACGATTATGAATTTGGAAGTAGCCATTTAGGATGAGATATTAAAACTTACTTTATGGGCTTGACTTTTCATTTGACCCTCCTTCTAGCACCAGGATGTTGACGATGCCAGATACCACGAACATACAAGGGGTATCCCTAATGTGAATTCCCAGTTAGACCTCACGCCATTTAGTGTAGGAGTCCCATCTAGATATAAGGTCCATCCACCATTTCATGTGATTGTAAACGAATGAATTGGGAGCTTCTGCATAAGCCCTTTGATGCCTAAGGAACCTGCAAAGTCTAAATGTCGGCCGTAGCATTGTATAAGAATAACCAGTAGTACAAACAAAGAGCCATAAAACATACACAAGATATCATGCATGTAACTTTGGGGTAGCAAGTATGTAATATTTGGGTGACACCAAGTTTAACGTGTGAAAGAAAATAACAAAACTAGCCTTTAATAGAAAAGTATTGTTAATATCCTAAGAGATACATGCAAGAGAAATTAAGAAGTTTGATTGGTTAACCTACAAATTAGTTCACAAGATAACAACAATCATATAAACACATAACAACACCGATTCAAAAATATTCATAGCTAAAGAAACAAAATATTTCATTATCTTTAGTATGATTAACACAACATATACAACAAACATATAAAGAATAGTCTTACAATATTTATGATACACGCATAAAAGAGTCTTGGCTCCAAGGGATTTTCATAATCACTAAAAGATCCAAGTACATTGTTACATTTATGAAACACTAGGTCCAATAATGGAACATGAAGCTACAACTTGCTTCTCCAAATGAATGATCTTCTCCTTATCCACAACTAGAGGAGTCAAACTTAAATCTCTAAAAGTCCAAGCCCTTTGCTTGACTTATGAGGGCTTATTTATAACAAATGTTAATGACCTTTGAGCTTCCTCACAACTCTTTTATTTCCACAACCTATCGACTTTTATGTGACTCTTCATATTCCACATGTGCCTCTTGGAATTCTTTTACATTAGACTTGTTATTCATAAAATACAAACTACATAAATAATGGTGGCTATATAGGACAAAAATATAATAAGAAACAACTCCTCATGGGGAAAAGGACAAATCAATAACTTGAACTATTGAAAAATGTAACTAGGTTAGGTCTTCATAAAATGTATTTGTCAAAATAATTTTTGTTATTGTTACAATGACTTACTGAAGCATGGGTTTAATGCTTCGGTCATAATTTGATTACTCAGATTCCCCAGTGTAGACTCCTAGCATTAATAAAGAGTCATTAGAGTCACTATATATTTTATAAGACCCTTCGTGGGCTTTAGAACAATGTAAAAATAATTATTTTTTAGTGAAAGATGAATTATTTAACCTCCACACCAATTCAGCCTCAATAACATCAAGATGGACTCAAGAATGGAAATTTGACCTCACTGGATGGCTATATATACAAAGCAGTTCGACTTCATTTGAGCATCTCACTCTGTCACACATAGTTCGATATTTGAAGCTGTAAGCTGGGAAAAAGTGTGAAGGTGAAGAAGGTCACTACAAGGAGTGTGATACGTGTCAAGAAGGAAGAGAAGGACAAAATTGAAGTTTTGGTATCCCTCTCTCTCTCCTATGGGCTAGTTTAGGAGATCAAAGTCTCCATGTCAATGTTGAAGTTGGTGTTGATGCCAAAAGCTACCAGGTCAAAGCTTCTAGGGTCAGAGTGTTGCTGCTACTAGGTCGAAGGTTCATTTAAGAAGGATATTTTGGATTAGTGTGGAGGAGATCTGGGTCTATGTTGAAGAGTCTCAAGTAAAACTATTGAAGGAAGATATTTTTGACTAGGTTTTTCCCTACATAGGTTTCTTTCACTCACATAGTGCCTACATATTGTGTCTTGTGTTTTTGTGATGTTCATGCACACATAATTGGGTAATTTCTTGATGAGAGATAATATATAAAATAAGTGAAGGAATATAACATAATTCACAATTAATTATCAAGAAAGAGAAATCTAACGCTAATTCTACTAGCATTAATTTCTAAACATGGTATTGGATCTAATGTCGAATAAGATTGAAGATCACTTACTTATGTTGAAGGAAATGATTATTCCCTTTTTGATAAGAATGGGATTTAATTCTACAAGAATATGGATCAATAATATTGTCTAATACTTATTCAACAAGGTCAAATTTCAAGGGTTCTTATCTGCACTTACACGATCACATAATTATGATAATGCATGGATCATTGATAGTCAAGCATCAAGGTATGTGACATGGGCAATTAAAGAACTACAAGCTCTATCAAAGGAACCATATTCCAGTGCATTGAAATTGGGAGACACCAAAACCTATGTTTTTAGAGGCTTGAGATCAACATATTTGAAGCTCAAGAATTTAGAGAAACTCCATTTTAGCAACATACTATAGGTTCCATGCTTGTAAAATAATTCTCTTTGAATTTATTTCTTAGAAAATAAAAGGGGATAGAGTTTATTTTTTTGATGGAAAGGTCTTGGTTTGGGGAAATGATTCAAGGATTGATCAAGCTAGGTTTATTGAAGTTCATGGAGGAAGTTTGTATAGACTCATTACACCACCTCCTCAAGCCCTACTTCATATGGAAACATCTCTTATTGAAGTATGGAATAGAAGATATGGTCATCTTAACTATACGGTCATTCACACTCTTAAACATCTACTTCATGGAATCCCAAATATCAAATAAGATCATGAAGGAGTTTGCAATGGATGCTCTTTGGGAAAACATAATATAAAACCATTTTCAAATAATAAAACAAGGTCTAAAGAAATATTACAGCTCATAAAGTATAATGTCTGTGGTCCCATGTCTAAAAAATGAATTTGATGTCATATTTACTATGTAAAATGTATTTATGATCACTCTAGAAATACATGGCTCTACCTTGTCAAGAAAAAGGATGAAGTATTTGAGAAATTCAAAGAGTTTATATGCGAAGTGGAAACCCTAAATGAAACAAAAATAAAGACTTTGATATCTAACAGTGGTGGGGAATAGACTTCTAAAGAATTTATTCTATATTGTAAAGAAGCAAGAATTAAGGGGGATCTTAGTTTCCCCTACTATCCGAGAAAAAATGGAGTGGCCAAGTGAAAAATAGGACAATTGAAGAATGTGTACAAGCAATGTTCCTTGATTAAGACTTAGAAAAAGTTTTATGGGGAGAAGTAGAAATTACAACCGTATATATTCAAAATGGAAGTCCCCATAGAATTCTTGAAAATATGACACCCAAGGAAGCATTCACAGGGAAAAATCCAAGTGTGGAACATCTGCAAATCTATGGAATTCCTTCTTACATCCATATTCCAAAGGAAAAAATAAAGAACCTAGATTCTACAAGCATCAAAGGGATCTCCATTTGCTATTGTCTCTCCTCAAAGGCATATAGAATATACATCAAGGAAGGGAGACACATTGAAGTAGGAAGGGCCATTATATTTGATGAAAATTAAGCCTACAAAAGATAGAAGAATATTCCTATTGATTATGATGACAAAGATCTACCTATATTTGAAGAAGAAAATGTAAATCCCAACAACCCTTTTGAAATTTAAGAAGAAGGACCATGTGAGACTATTCAACATGTGGTCATAACAAGTGCAAGGAAGAGGCAAAATTGGTTAGAAGCTACACTTGAAGATGATGAAGGGCATGGAGTTGTGAAAGAAACCTTTAGAGAAAGAAAAAGGCTGAAGAGATATTATGGATATGTTGCATATATGACAAGACTAATTTACGCATAACCATCTAAATTCAAAGAAGATTCTCATCAAGAAGTATTAAATAAAGCTATGCACGAAGAATATCAATCCATCATGAATAATGGTGTTTAGGAAATCATTCTTAGACCTAGCAACAAATCGATTATCACCTCAAAATCTATCTACAAGATTTAACATGTAGTTGATTCAAGCATAAGTAAATACAAGGCTAGATTTGTTACAAGGGGTTTCTCCCAAAAGGAAGGAATATATTATGAGTAAACCTTTGCACCTACTACAAGGTATACCAATATTAGATCGTCGGTTTCATTGGTTTCTACAATGGTATGCAATATCCATAAAATGGACGTGAAGACAAGATTTATGAATGGGACCATCGATAAGGAAGTATAAATTGAGAAACCCAAAGGATTTGAGGCGAATGGAAGAGATACTCATGTTTGTACACTTAAGAAGGCCTTATATGGCTTGAATCAAGTTCGTAGGGAATGGTAACAAATAATGCATGCATACCTTCTATGAATTGGGTTCGTGAAGAGTTCCATTAATCCAAATATCTAGATCAAGGTCATGAATAATGAGCTAGTCATTATTCTATTGTATGTGGATGATATCTTCATTACAGTTGTGGAGAGCAGAATACAAGAGTAAAGGAATATGTTGGTAGATGAATTTGAGATGAAGGATCTAGGACTGATGCAATGTTACCTAGGTCTGAAAGTATCGAAAGTTCATGGGGAGATATATTTTGGGTAAGGAATGTATATAATAAAATTGTTACAGAAATGTGGGATGATGGATTCGAAGCCCATGAGTACTCCTATGATCACCAATCTCAAGAAGTTAAGGATCTCTAACTTGAGACTCATGGATCTTACCTTTTATCATTAGTTGCTAGGTTTTGTGATGTATCTATTAAATAATAGGTCGAATATAATTTTTTTTGTAAAAATTCTTATTTAGTTTAAGTTGGAGCCTCATAATGATAAGTGGATAGTTTCCAAGAATATATTGAGATATCTTCATGGAACAATACATCACTGCCTAGGGTATAATAGCAAGGAAGTCAAGTTGACCAGATTCAAAAATTTTGATTGGGGTGGCAATGAGATAAATGGAAGAAGCGCTACTAGTGGATGATTTAGTTTAGGATCTACCATCATCTCATGTATGAGTAAAAACAAAGATATCATTTCTTTGAGTAGTGGTGAAGCAGAGTACGTGGCTACATGTGAAGTGGGAAAGGAGGTTGTATGGTTGAGGAAGCTTATGACATATTTTTTCTAGAAGCCTCTAGATCACATTGTGGTTAATTGTGATAATCAAAATTTTATCAAGATTTTTGGATATATCATGTTTCATGCTAGGAAGAAGAATACCAACAATAAGTTCCACTATATTAGGAACTTAGTGTAGGATGGGATTTTGAAGCTATACCATGTACCAACATATTATTAGGTAGTTGATATGCTAACAAAGTCTCCTCCTAATAATAAGTTTGAATATCTTAGAAGCATGCTTGGTTTAATTGATATTGTTGATGATGATAAAAGTTTCGAAGAGATTTGTTGAGGCCTTGTGTGGAAGACACATTTCCTGAGAGGACATCTAGCCGAAACTATTTGTTAATGTATAATTCCCGAGGTAGCGAGGCTGGGACTGGTCATGGAGATCTAACCTCAGATACACACCTATATCCATCGGTTGATGCTTAGAATTTCAGCCTCATCGTAGCTAGAGAACATGAAATATTTATTCCATCTTAGTCCCACTTGGATATATTTCCTTGGTAAGGAATCTTGTATGTCACATTGCGGTTCATAAACTATTGAGAGACCTTCTATATATTACCATGGTCAAGAATCTAGTCTATGGAATTGTGGTTCCTAAACTCTTCATAGTTCATATAGTTTGAAATCTTATGTATAAATAACTCCATAGTTAAGAGGGACTATTGAAAAATGTAACTAGGTTCGGCCTTCATAAAATGTATTTGTCAAAATATTTTTTATTATTTTTACAATGACTTATTAAATCATGGGTTTCATGCTTAGGTCATCATTTTATTAGTCAAAGTCCCCATTGTGGACTCCGAGGATTAATAAAGAGTCATTAGATTCATTGTATATTTTATAAGATTCTTCTTGGGCTTTTGAACAATGTAAAAATAATATTTTTTAGTCAAAGATGAATTTTGTAACCTCCACATCAAATCAGACTCAAGGAAGGAAATTTGACCTCATTGGAAGGCTATATATACAAGTGAGTTTGAATACATTCGAGCATATCACTCTCTTAAACATAGTTTGATATCTGAAGCTAGAAGCTCGGAAAAAGTGAAAAGGTGAAGAAGGACGGGCAGGACGAAATGGAATTTTTGGTATCTCTCTCTCTCTCTCTCTCTCTCTCTCCCTCTCTCTCTCTCCCTCATCCTATCCTCTCCGTGAGGGGATTCCCTCTCTCTCTCTCTCTCTTCTCTCTCTCTCTCTCTCATATCTCACTCTCCCATCTCTCTCTCTCCTCTCTCTCACTCTTCTCTCTCTTCTCTACTCTCTCTCTCTCTCTCTCCCTCTCTCTCTCTCTCTCTCTCCCGGGTGTGGGAGTTTGGAGATCGAAGTCCCTTTTCAAAGTCGAGGTCATTGTTGATGCTCGAAGCTGCCATATAGATATTGTTAGGGTCGAATTACTCTCTCTCTCTCTCTCTCTCTCTCTCTCTCTCTCTCTCTCTTGTAGGCTGTGGGCTATTTTAGGAGATCGAAGTATCCTTTTCAAAGTCAAAGTTGTTGTTGATGCTCGAAGCTGCCATGTAGACATTGTTAGGGTCGAATTACTATTGCTACTAGGTCGAGGGTTCAATCGAAAAAGGAGAGGTTGGCTTGGTGTGGAGGAGGTATGCGTTTAGGTTGAAGAGTCTCAAGGAAATTGAAGGAAGATATTTCTGACCAAGTTTTCTCCTAGATAGTGGTTCTGCCATGGTAGCATACCTATATCTTGTTTCTTTTACATTTGTGATCTTCATACAGACATAATTTGGTAATTTCATGATGAAAGATAATATAACAGATAAGTAAAATAAGTCAACATAATTAACAAGTAATTAGAAAGAAAGATAAATCTAACCCTAATTCTACTAGAATTTGTTTCTCAAAATTAACATGGAGTTCAGTTTTGATGTAGGAGTGCCATGTGTTGTGACAACTTTAACTCAGATTGTCAGCCATGCAACGTTTCACATCTTCACGTCCCAATCATCTCATAATATTTATTCAGATGTTAATTATCAATGAGGATAATTTCATGTGAACTTTAGTTTCTCTAATTACACGGTATAAAATTTTGTTCTTGGTGATATCCAAGCCTTCTTGATATGTTTCTTGCTTGATTTAATTTATAAAATCCTTTATCTCCCACATGATGACATCCTTGCCTATTATTTCTCCTAGAGAGCCCACAAATGGTAGTTTATGTCTCATTTCGAGGGACTCTAAGCCATTATATGGTTGGACATAAGTTGTTATGGTGTTGGTTTCTTGTATGCTAAGGTGGGTGTAATTTTGAGCATGAAGCCTTACTTGTGCTCTATCCACCTTGGCTTCAACCATGTCTTTCTTTGCCAACTTCTCAAGAGAATTTGGATACTTGACTCCCTAATCCTACATCAAATCTACAACTGGGCTTGTAACATTTAGAAGATTTAAGATCTCTTGATATTTCTTCCAACTTTGGAGCAGGGGTGCCATGGCCTCATTCAAGAGAATCATCTCATTGTATAGTTTATTTATGGTGTATTTCATAAAATTTAATTCCTCAAATATAGCTAACCATAGCTCTATCATGTTGATACTAGTAGAATACAACCATTGGTTCTCAGTGCCAAGGTGATCAACCTCTTATTTTTTGGTAGTTATCTCATTCCACAATCGTGCATTGTCACTCATAAGATACTCTATTCTACCTTGTGTTGCTATTGCAAAATCGAAATTTGTTTCCATGACTACTTGACGATTTCCCTTGGGATTAGATGATATCATCTTCTCAGTGGATATGGAGGCTCGATGAATAAGATCATTTGGAAAGTACCTTCACCTATCTTATACAATCCTCTTATTTAGTTTATCTAAGTTAAAATTACACATCCATAACCCTCTCATCGGGTGGAGGAATAATTCCCATTTCGCTAAATTGGAGATGGCCACTATTGAGAGGATTTTATGACTATGGGTTGGGTTCACCTATAATTCGTTCAATAATATCCTCCTCCTCCAACTCTGCTTCCATTTCAAGAGCCATCTATTTTTCCTCCATTATCTTTGTGACTTCTCCCTCTTATTGTTTCCTCATTTATTCTTACAAGAACCACCTATGTTTTTTTTCCATAAGGAAAAATGGCAATTTCTCGATAACAACTTTTGTTTTTCCTCTTCCTCTATTATTTTCCTTTCATTTTCTCTTTTGATTTTTCCTACTGTCTAAGTAAGCCATATTTCTTATTATTTTCATCTTCTTCTTTTTGTATGCACTCCTTTCTCTTGCGTTATTATTCTATCTTCTTTTCTACTCCTAAGCTTATATTCTGCTCCTCCCTCTATCTCTTTTATTTCTTTGCCTCAATTTCACCTTTGCACATCGAATCAAATTTTAACTTCCTATTGATCTCTACCACCACATCATGTTTTATCCTCTTTCTTGGTGCTACAATGTTCACCTAGGAAGTTACTTCCTATCGAGTATTTTTCATCTGTACATCTAGTAGCTATGAAACCTGGGAGGGCCATGCCTTGTCTCCTTGCCAATTATTTCTTAATGCATTATACCAATTCTTTATCTTTTCATCTTATACTATGGTTATAGGTTCATACGGCCAATTGCATTATAAGTTGTCATAATGCTTTCTACAAAATTTTCTAGGATCATCTCTCTGAAAAATCATCATTTCAAATTGAAGGCACTTATGTTCATCAATTTCAGTATCATCCACCTTAAGTCTCTTAAGCTCATAAATTCCAATCTGTAAAGGAAAAGAGGGCCAAGGAGCCTTCCTCCTCCTGTGGATTTGTGCATAAAATAAATTGTTAACTCATAAGATACCTCCTGCAAGATCACCTTATTGGTCGCATACCTAGGCATAAGGTGAGGGGTTGTCTCACACTAGAAACATATGATGTTTGTGCCTTGCAGTGAAGAAAAACAATCTGCAATCTCATAAATTTCTTCCTTTACCTTATATGTCATATAGTGACGTTCTATCTTAAATATCATCCTGTAGTCAACTAAAAATAAATTCTCATCCAACTCTCTATATACTCCTCAAAAAATGACTTATGATAACAGTATGAAATGTTACTAGAAAAGTACCTTCCCTTAAGGGGTCCAATTCCACTTTATCTCGGTGAGCTCATAATGGGTGTAGATTCCATCCAAGAGATAAAAAAGAATGTATAGCTCTAGTGCTTGTTTTTGCTATAATGTTGTCTTCACCTACTTCATGTGAAGCTATAGTTCATGGGAGAGGATATGAGTCTAGTTGAAAAAAGTACATTTTGAGACAACAAGGTTGAGCAAGCAAACCCAATCCTTCAAAAACTATTCTACGATAATCTATTCATGTAGTTTGTAGCACATCATTATGAGATGCTGGATATTTTTGATTAAAGGTTTCGAGTGGTAAATTGCACTTAGTCCGTGGCAGTATTTTGAAGGCTCTTGGCACTAGGATTCGATAACTTCCTTAGTATTGAGATTTTCCCATGTTGCAGAGAATGATGTGTTCACATACTACTTGGGGTTTACCACAATGTAATAAGAATGTATTTCATGTTTATGGTAAGTAGGAGAATCATTCCCAGTTTCACTACTAACGACCAAAATCTTGCAATCCATGTATAACAATATCCATTGAATGACCTCTCCATAAGGCATCACTAAGAATCTCCATGCAACTTTATGTATCATGGACCTCTTGATATTTATGTACACCCCACTATGTTCCAATTTTTGTCGGAATTTCTTTTTCATGAAATCATGTTTGATGTCCTTTCATAAGACCTTAAAATATTTATCAATGAATCACTATGTGTCTCGAAGAATAGTGACATTTGGCTTAGTAATTTCCAATACCTCCTCAATACTAGGTTCTAAAATTTATTTTGAAGTAGATTGAAGAGTGGGAGGAGGAATTGTCTCTTAAAATGATGAGAGAGTGATGTAATTTGTATATGTAAGACCTACAAGTTGAAATTCACTCATGCTGAACAATAATTAGTTTCAAGAAATTCCCTAACTATCATATGCAGATTATTTGAAAGATAGTGATTAAGAGCAGAACTCAGAAATTTGGAAGCACAAGCCGATGAAGAGCGAGATAAGGTGGCTTGATTAGGCACTAGGAGTGAACACTATTCCAAGGAAAATAAATAGGTCACATGTCAAGAAAACAATGAGTAGAAAAGGCCTCACTAAGGGTTATTTCTATGCTTTGTGCTCTTGGAGAGAGAGGAAGAGACAACTTGTGTGTAAGGAACAATCATAAAGAACATGGAGTGGCAGTGGAGAAGGATGCTTAAATATTCATTAAGAGTGCGTTGTGTGCAATTAGATAGACTCATTTCTTCTTGGGCATATTTTTTATGGAAAAATGGTCTATGTTCTATGGAAGTGTGATCTCACCAAAATAAATGTCAAAATGGTGAAGTCAAGCTGAACATCAAGTCAAGAACACATTAAAAATGAAATAGAAGGGTTATAAGTGTTTATAGGTTATATTACAGTTCTGACTCGAATTTTAAAAGCCATGCAACGCAACGAGTCACTAGGAACACAACTTTCGGTAACATGATGACACTTGTAAGAGAAGTATCGATGAAAATGACACTTCGTATACAAAAAAAATTGAAGCCCCTCTAAGGAAAATAAAAATGCCACTAAAAATATCAAAAGAAAGAAAAATATATACATTGTGAAACTTACCAAGAATCCACACACTTGAGACTGATATTGAAGTAAAATCTCCTTTTGGAGAGAAAATGTTGTGAGGAGAGAGTGAACAATGATGATGAGAATGAATAATGAGTTGGAAAACATAAAAATAATTCACATGCAAAGCATGTTAATGCATGATAACCACTTGTCCATTGATGAGTTAGTTACATTAAGTGCAAAGGGATCATATTTTCTAGGAGTGCACTCGTCATGCAAAGAAGGAAGGGTGCATGAATAAGAAACAAGAGGGCACACCTTCTCTTGAAAAGGAGAGCGTTGCGGTGGAGGACAAAGAGGGTGTAGTCACTCTTACTAAGGAGTATTTTCTCTTTGTGCTCAATTGAGAGTTTGAAGTGCGATCTTTCTCAACAAGGCACACTTTCATGCATTAATTCTTATGTGAGTACTAACTTTATAAAGTGCACTTTTTGTAGGAGAAAAAGTTGTATTTTGGTGCTTTTGTTTGACATAAATGTCAAGTGAAGAAAGTTAACAACTATGTCAAAGAAATCTAGTGTTTTTTCTATCTTTAGAAATATGACAGAAGTGCTTCTAAAGATAAGAAGATGACACTTAAAAACATACACCTAGGAGGAAACATGACAGTTAGGAAGAAAAATATGAAAAAATAACAAGAGGGCACAAGATAGCTTGAAATAAAATTTCATGTAGACTCAAAAATTGACTAAGGGAAAAATCATTAGAGGAAAATTTATTTTAAAATGTTAACATTAAATTTCCATGTCATGACTTCTAAGTTAATCAAAATCTTTGAAATTCAAAAGAGATACATGTGTGACTAGGCACTCTCAAATTTTTGAATAAAATAATTTACCTATCTGAAAAATAAATGGTGCCCAAATAAACTACATTAAATATTAAAAGTAAGAATAATATCTTATTTTGTTAAAGTTAGAGTATCTATAATCCTTTTAATGATATGTCACTAGTTTACATTTTAAATTTACTTTTTTTATTAAATTTTATTAAATATTGTGTAAACAAATCAATTTAAAAATAGAATAATATATCTTTATTTTACCATTTATTTGTTAATCTAAATTTTGAATTAAATAATAAATTTAAATTCATTTTGTTTAATTTAAATTTGGGTATTTAAATTTAAATTTAAATTATAAAATTTATTTATTTTTAATTTAAATCATTAAATATTGTGCTAACAAATTAATTTAGAGATAGATTGTACATAGTGTTATTTCGATAAAAGTCGTATTTATTTAGGTAACTTTGATAAAAGTAAAATAATAAAATTGATATATTAAAATTTTGTGTACATGGCATTATTTTATTAATTCCTCAATTTTTTTAGGTAGTTAATTTTTAGTTGAAATTTCATGAAATGTTTTGAAGGGTAGATTTCACAAGGAAAACATAACATTATTCTTGATTCAAAAGTATGAGTTAATACTTCATTCTTCCCCTTAATATGAGGTTTTGACCTTAGTATGCAATATTTTGTCTATCTTTTGAATCAGTGACATTTCATCATTTGTGATCTCTTCCTATAATGGGATTTCTCTTAAATTCTACAATTTTCAATATTCACCTTTTGGTATTCTTCCTTCATCCTTCGCTTTATCATTCTCCATGTCTATTTTCCCCTCAATTTTCTTACTACTTCATCATTATACTCCCTTCTCTTTGATATATGCCATTTCATTTTTCTTCTTTTATTAACGTGTAAATTTTTTCTTTATATTCCTCTTATTTAGATTTTTCATATTATCCTTGATGCAACATTCTTCCTTCTACTTCTTATATATTTTTTTTATTCATTTTACTTGTCCTTTCCTAATTTTAAAATGTTATGCAATGGATTATACACATTCTATTTTTTATGGACCATTGGTCTCTTAATATCACAACAAAGAATATTTTAAAGTGTCATAACTACGACATCATTTACTTGGGTAATTAAGGAAGTGTAAATAATGATAAGAATGAAAATATATTAAATAAATGGTTAAGGGAATGAGACATATGGAATATTTGATATACTTTTTGTAGGTGATCTAATAGTGATTTCGAAAGTTGAATTGTAAATAATCAAAAGAGAATTTCTATGAAAAACAATGATGACATTATATGTTATAGAGAAATAATGATTTAAC